>JAMFLO010000386.1:0-30681 GCA_027475765.1 Paralagenidium karlingii
TCTCACGTTGTTTGGGTCGACTTTGCAGGCTTCCTTCTCGAAAGAAAAGAACATTTCTGGAGTTGCAGCCGCCGCATTCTCTGCGATGAAGCGGATTCGGGCGTGGATACTTGTGGAGAACACGGCATTTTTCGTGACTGCCTTGTCTGGTCGACCAGCGTTCACAGCGCTTCGTCGTGCAGCCAGGGAAAGAAATGGCAAAGATGTCAAATCCCACGACGACGATCGCGGCTCTTGTTCGGTGACGCCGTATTCACCATACTCACGACGATTATCGGTGGGTTTAAGCGCCGTTAACGCAGTCGAATGCCCCCCCCCCCCCAAGTGATTGAGTGTAGTCACAGTGGATACAGTGAGTGCCATGGACCCATTGGTAAACTCACTCGTAAATAGTTTGAAACTAATTACAATACCCGATTCTGTACCGGTTCGACGGGACGGTACGACTGACTGGTTCTCTTTTGAGTGGGGAGAAAAGAAACGAGCAAAAGCTGACGTCCACGTGACGTGGTGACAGCCCAACGATGAACAGCACCGCGGTCTGCGATCCGTTTCTGGTAGCCAGCACGCTTCTAGCGGGGCTGGCAGTTGGTGTGTTGCTGTATCGCCGCACTGCAGATCCTTTTGGATCCTCGCAGCATGGTCCCAACCAGCAGGATTTGTTGCTGATTGGCGAACAAATGCGTCGCTATCAACAAACCAAGGCTGCTTTGGACGAGACTGAACACCAAGAAGACCGCGAAATACCGGCTCCACCGCAATGCGCACCAGCCATAAACACTTTTGAACAAAGCAATAGCACCCCACTAGCCGCAACAGCGCCACGTTCCTCACGACCGACCCAACCAAAAGCATCGTATCCCAATGGCAAACTCACCATCTGTTTTGGCACGCAGACCGGTACAGCGGAGGGCTTTGCTGAAATACTGGAAAAAGAAGGCAAAAAGCATGGGTTTGATGCCAAAGCCGTGGATCTGGAAGATTACGATGCGTCCACGCGACTTCGTCACGAGCAGTGCGTTGTTTTTGTCATGGCGACCTACGGAGAAGGTGATCCGACCGACAATGCCGTGGATTTCGTCAAGTATCTGAAAAACAAAAAGAAAGACATTGAACCCAATGCTTTCAAAAACGTGGTGTATGCCGTGTTTGGACTTGGCAATCGCCAATATGAGCAGTTTAACGCCATGGGACGCTTCATGGACAAGACAATGGAGAAATATGGAGCCCGGCGCGGGTACCACTACGGCGAAGGTGATGATGATGAGGACATTGACGGCGATTTCAACGAATGGAAAGCAGATTTGTGGAAGTCACTTCGAAGCTCTCTCAAAGGAGAACAAGTTGCTGACGAGGAGCAGGAAGATGCTAAGGACGGAGAAGATGTCTTATCCGAGCCCGAACTGGAGTATGAATGTGTCGAGATTCGTGCACCGTTGGTGTGCGACGATGAATCGGCTGGTACTTCCCGAAAGGAATCGATCGGGTCCAGTGAAATCAAGGCCTCCAGTAAGCATTTCTTCACCTCGGAGAGTGCCAAAGTGGTGGTCAATCGTGAATTGCGTCAATTGACTCACGATGGCTCCACTTTCCACATGGAACTTGATCTGAAAAACACGCGAATCGAGTACCAGACCGCTGACAATGCTGGTATCTTGCCTGAAAACTCTGATGAGAACGTGGAGACTCTGGCCAACCGTTTGGATTACGACTTGGAGCAGTGGATCACCATGACTTCGAAGAACAGTCAGTTGCCGTTCCCAGTGCCATGCACCATTGATACCATCCTTCGTCGTTATTTGGATATCAACAGTGCCCCAAGGCGGGAACCTTTGCGTCAATTGGCTTACTATGCCCGTGCAAGTGAGGAAAAGAAGCGATTGTTGCACCTGGTGTCGCCTGCAGGCAAGGATGAGTACAACTCGTGGGTCGTTCATGACGAACGCACATTTGTTGATGTGCTTGTGCACTTTCGATCCATTGATTTGCCACTGGAAGCTCTCATCCAGATTGTTCCCTTTTTGCACCCGCGATACTACACCATTTCGTCATCGCATTTGTATTCGCCACAACGAATGCACTTGACAGTGACTGTTGTTCGCAACCAACATGAAGATGAGCGTATCTTTGAAGGTGTTTGCTCCAACTACTTGGCCAATTTGATTCCTCCGCAAGCTCATGACAAAAACTCCAAGAAGCTCAAGTTGAATGGTCGCCATCCTGGTGAGCAAGGCCAGAAAAATCCTCGGGAGTGGCCTCGGGTGCGACTCTTTGTGCGTCCGTCCTCGTTCCGTTTGCCTGCAAATCCAAAGACGCCAATCATCATGATTGGACCCGGAACGGGCATTGCACCCATGCGAGCCTTTTTGCAGCACCGCAAGTTCCAAATGCAGCAGCTCAAGTCGGAAGCTGCTGCTGATGTGGATGTTTGCTCGCTGATCGGCAAGAGTGTGTTGTTCTTTGGCTGTCGCCGTGAGCACGAAGACTATTTGTACCGTGACGAACTCCAGGAATTTGTCGACGAGGGTGTGCTGAACGAACTTTTTGTGGCTTTTTCGCGCAAGGACCCGTCCAAGAAAGTGTATGTGCAACATTTGTTGCAACAGCAAGCAGACCAAGTTGTCGATCTGATTGTGCACCACGACGCTTACGTGTATGTGTGCGGTGGTACTTCGATGGGCAACGATGTGCAGCAGACGCTGGTCGAGATGCTGGCATCCACTGGCACTCGCGGCGAGGCAACTCATTTGCTGAAGACCATGCAGCAAAACGGTCGTTATGTCCAGGAATTATGGGCTTGAGCCTCTGTGGAATGGGTTAAACGCAACAGACATACATTCCACCAACAATATTGCATTTGGTTTATCTCGTCATGCCTCGCGTGGGCGCCCCGTCCCATACCTCCATTGCCCTTTCTTTCCATCTGGAATAGCGTTTTGCACCGTGTTTTGACACAACGAATCGCTTGGTGCACCTGGTTTTGTCAATGCCTGGGCTCTTTATTCGTGTTCTTGTGTGAAGAAGCCAAAGCCATACCCCAAGCCACCGGCGCTGCAATTGGAAGGAAACTGCGCCAGCTTCTCTTCGCTTTTGAACTCGCTTAGTGGGGGAGGAGGAGGACGGGCAAAGCGCAGAAGCGCCTTCAGCAGCAGAAAGAGCTCTCTATCGCCACGCAGTGAAACTACCTGCTGAAGATCAACTGACGCTGGGCTGACGCGGTGAATCGTGTTCAACCCGTGAGCCAATGGGGAATCTCATGGGCATCGGATCCAGTTCAACATCTTCTATTTCTTCTTCCTCTTCCTACTCTGCCACTTCTCCGTCTTCAGCAGTATCCAATGCCAATGCCAATGCCAATGCCAATGCCAACGCGGTAGTGCATGCGACCACTTACAATTACATCGAGCGCTTGTCCAGTGAAGAATTGAAGCGATACACGGAGGGCTTTCGTCGCATTTGCCGTGCCACGGAGCTAGAAAGAGAAGCAGCGATGTCTTCTTCCGTGGCACCACCACCACCACCACCACCAACGACCGCCAATGGATCCAAAGCTAATGGTGATAGCGTTGGCAACACCTCACTGGTGAGCATTGACCGCAAGACGTTTCGTCATAAAATCTTGTGCGGGTTTCCCTTGATTCCGACCTCGCTGGCCGATCGACTGTTTGATGTGTTGGATGACAACCGAGGCAACTCGACTTTGTCGTTGGAAAGTGTCTTGAATGGTCTCGCGTGCCTGCAACACGGTACCAAAGACGAACGAGAGAATCTGCTGTTTTTTATTTACGATCTGGACCGCAATGGACTGGTGACAAGAGATACGCTTTCACGCTTTCTCGAAGTGGTGTATGGCCGTAAACGAGCCCATGCCAAAAGCTCGGTGGCGTTTCTGGATGAGATTTTTGATGAGGTGAGTTGTTTTGATGGCTGCTCCTCATTCAGATATGCGCTCCTTTCGTTAAAGCTGCGTGTCGGACACTAATTGCTGATTAACCATGATACTATAGCGCAAAGCATTGATGTTGGAAGAGTTCAAGCAAATTGTGCACACGAAAGATGCTCAGGGCACGAGTTTGTTGACCGAATGGCTGGAGGTTCTGACGTCTCGAATTGGGAACGAAGATGATCCTGAAATTGTTGAACTCGAGCGCAAATACAACCCCATCGTGATTCGCCATCGCATTTCAGAAGCAACCAAGTTTGCACCTAGTGAAATCAGTGGCCTAGAACAGCAATTCTCTAAAGTGTTTGCCACTAGCAACACCTCGAGGATTTCAACCGACCGCCTTGTCAAATCACTTGGCCAAGAGTTTTATCCTGACTTTGTGGCACGTGCACATCGCTGCAACGGGATGTCGGCTCCATCTTTGTCTTCTTCTTCGGCAGAAGGTTCCGAAGGTTCACCTCCGATATCACCATCCAAAAGCAGGTCCAGAATGGTGACATTTGATGGGTTCTGCCAGTTCTGTTCGCAAATGTGTCGTGAGAATGTCGACAACAGGCTTTTGTTTGTGTTTGACTTGTACAAAGATCTCCCAAACGAAGCTCTAAGTCTGCAGGCGCTCGAGAAACTCATTGGTTTTGCACTATGGGCGGAATCTAAACCAAAAGCTACTGGTCACGATCGTGTCAACAAGGTTAGATCCTGGTTGTGTTGGTGGTGGTCATTTGCTCGTATCTGACAGCGTGAGATGATAAACAGGTTGCCACAGAGATCATTCAGGAATGGAAGCTTGACGCATCTGCTGGCATGAGTAGAGGCGTGTTTGTCAAATGGTCGAAGCAGTTCAATACCCTGGTGAAAGCAATCGACGATGTTGCCTTTTACATGTCTCTGCGCTTTGGTATTCGACCAAATTCACCGCAAGTTGAGAAGCGAATCGTCGAATGGTATTGGCAACAGAGCGTAGCATCTTTACGAGCGGGCCAGGTGTGGTATCTGCTTGCGTCCAGATGGTGGCGGAGTTGGTGCAGTTATGTCGGGATGAATCCGTGGAATGGAACACCACATGGCGACTTGGGCTTTCCAAAGATTGCATCAGCCGTGACCCTGGCGCAGCCTGATGAGCAGGACAAATCCGTCGATGGAGATGCGGCCATTCGCCGAACTCCCATAGCCAACTGGTGTCTTCTTCACACAAGTGGAAGTCGCAGACTAAAAGAAAGGCTCATTCTGGGACACGACTTTCACGTGATTCCAAGCACCGCATATCATATGCTGCTAGAATGGTACAATGGTGGACCAGATCTTGCACGATACCTTGTTGTCAAGTCGACCTCTTCCATGATCGATGGCGAGCGTATGGATTCGAACGAAATCCAGTTGGAGTTGTTCCCGTTGGTCTTGCGTATTGCTCGCATCGATGGAGCATCTCGTGGGGTCATCATGTCTGGTGAAGAAGCGCTCGTGACCCAATTGAGCACTCGTCAATCACTCCTTGAAGCCTGTTGTAAGGCCTTACTGCTCTCAAAGTTTATCGCCAAAGCTCGTTTGTGGTATTTCAACGAGGCTTCGCCTTCGAAAAAGGTATTTGGACAGTTCTCTGCAACAAATCCCTTTGGACTCCATAGCTGGAGGAAGTTGGTGCTAATAACGGATGCCTGATGCATTTGATAGATTCGTGTGGGTGATAGTATTCCGGAACTGTTGGCAAAGCTCTCCCAGAACTGCGTGTTCTTGGTGGAGCTTCAGGACGAAGATGGATCGTGGCCGTTATCTCAGGTGAGCCAGCTTGTCTGACTATTACTTGTTCACAAACCATGTTGCTCAACCAGCTTTCATGATAGCACGAACAACGGAAAAGTAGCCCTGCATCAGGAAAGTCCACCACTGAAGTTGGTCATCTGGCGAGAAAGCGGCAACGTAGTTCGTATCGCACCTCAGATGTTTGTTCGCGTGGTGGATTGGACGCGTTGAATGTCCTTGGAATCAAAACTGGAGCTCATGATCAAACAAAAGGACGAACAACCAGCGACGGTAGTGCCAGCAGCACAAACAGTGCACCCGACGAGAAAGAATCTGAGGGCGTGGATGAGCTTCCTTTTATATGGCGAAATCGATTCACAGGAAATGGTTTGGTTGGCCTTGATAATCTGGGCAACACGTGCTATCTCAGTAGTGCGCTTCAGTGCTTAAGCCACACACGGTTGTTATGCGAGTATTTCGAGTGTGAAGCGTACCTTCGTGATCTAAATCTGCAGAATCGGGATGGAACGGAAGGAAGACTAGCGATGGCTTTTGGAGAGTTATTGCTGACCATTTGGACCTCCAGTAAAGATCGTTTCGCGCCGACCATGTTCAAGGGTGTTTTGTCCAAATACTATCCTCAGTTTCTTGGTGCCGAACAGCATGATGCTCAGGTGGGTGTGACACGATCATTTGTTGTTCTACTGGCTGGACAACTGATAGGTTGCTTGCTGTGTTCAGGAGTTGTTGGCCGTTCTGCTGAGCGCGCTAAGTGAGGATTTGAATCGTATCGTCAAGAAGCCCTACATAGAACAACCTGATAGCAACGGTCGAAGCGATGCGATCGTGGCCGATGAATGGTGGCATGGCCATTTGCAGCGCGAAGTTTCGGTGATTGTGGCGCTTTTTACAGGCCAGTACAAGTCCCTTCTGGAGTGTTCCACTTGCCATTACGAGTCCGCTCGTTTCGAACCTTTTACTTTTCTTCAGGTATGGAATCATTGGCTTCTCTGGATGACTACATATCATTCTTGGTTTGCTCTTACATGTGGTTCTGATGGGATGTCTGCAGTTGTCCTTACCTGAGAGCAACTTGAGATCAATCGCGATGACGATCATTTTCAACTCTGAACGCATTCCGATGCGTTACTCGGTGCGTGTCAAGAGCAGTGACACCGTCTGGCAGGTGAAAATGGGTGTGTGGAAGCTCTTTCAACAATTGAACGAAGTGGGGAGTTCTAGTTCGATTGAAGACATTCTGATTGCTCGCACGAGTGCCTTGAATACGATTGAAGCAATCCTGGACGATGATGTGCCCCTTTCATGCATTGGTGATCGTGAAAACTTGTGTACGTTCCAGTTGGAACCCTTCGATCGTGCCGACGAGCCATGCCTTTCGTTGGCATCGTTTGTGAACGGAGACAGTGCTTCACACATCACTAAAGGGGCTGATATGAGAGAAAAGAATGAACACTCGAACCACCAAGATGATGCAAATGTTGATGGATCCACTCCCGCCCATTTGAAAGAAGAACCATCGTCACAAGTACATGAGACTCGGTCTAAAAGTGACTCTTCTTCGTCTTCTTCGGCGTCTCCAAGACGAGTGCCTTTATCTTTGATCCAAGAAGGCTGCTCCGTGCTGATTCAGAATGAGAAAACCAAAGAGTCACTGACCGCGCGTATCCTCTCGGTGCATCCAAATGCTCGTTCCTGTGACATTGTTTTCGCGTCGGGCAACAAGCGATACAATGTGCCCATTCGACGTTTCGCCAAGGTTTTTGAAGACGGAATTTTTGTGTTTTTGGTACATCGGCGCATTGAACGATTGCCGGGTTCCTTTGCGAGCGCTCATGTGACGCGACTGTTTGGTGCTCCTTTGGTCCTGAGACTCTCGCTGAAACGAACTACCGTTTACGACTTGTATTTGATGATTTGGAAACGACTTCGACGCATTTTCAACTGGTTGCAGCCCCCCAAGCGTGAAAAACTGACAATCAAAGAGTTTTATTCTCAATGCAATGGTGAACTGACTCCAGATGGATCAGTCCCGTCACAGATCGCTACCATTGCACTGGGCCGGGACTTGGCACTGACCCAGTTTGGGTTTTGTCTTCGCCTGGTTGTGAGCTCGGGCGCTGGTTGTTCTCGATGCGAATGGCTTGAGGGTTGCTTTGGTTGTTTGCTGGTTCCGTTTGCAGACAAAGCCATCACTCTTGCGGCAGAAGAAACCATTGCTATAGATTGGGGCATGCAGACGCTGAAAGGGGAGTATGACCCGGACGAAGCCAGTAAAGTGGATCTCGATTCGAGCACAAGTGCCAACGCCAAAGCAGACAATATGCCTCTGGGACTACATGATTGTCTTCGCATGTTCACGGCCAGAGAAAACATTGCAGAAGCTTTTTGTGGACGATGTAAAAAGCTTCAACCAGCGGTCAAGACGATGGATTTGTGGCGCCTGCCCCCCATTTTGGTGATTCACCTGAAAAGGTTTTGCTACACGCAGTACTCGCGGCGCAAATTGTTGAACTTTGTGGATTTTCCCTTGGAAGGATTGGATCTGAGCGAATTTATGGTCAAGAAACCTTTTGCTTTTGCGAATCGTCAGGATTCCTTGAAGCATGCACCCTCAAAAGAGGAAATGGAGAAAACGGGGCTTTGCTACTGGGCTTTTCTTGGCGGCAAACTGGCGTCGATAACTGCCGCATCAGCTCCAACACAAGACGAGAGTGACGGAATAACTTGCGAAGAAAAGGAAGAGCTGAAAGAACAAAGCGAGCATTCCGGCACCAGCACTACCGTTGCAGAGGACAGCGATCCAAATGGCAATACTCCTGGTAACGAAACTGCCCCCACCCACGTGCTTTCATCCCCTGGCGGTGCAGCGGGGCTGTACGATTTGTATGCGGTGATCAACCACGTCGGTGCACTTGGCACAGGCCATTACTTTTCCTACATACTGAGTGAACACGACGGCAAGTGGAAGTGTTTCAACGACCATTTGTGCAAAGAGATTGACGCTTCTCAAGTGGTGTCGTCCAGTGCATACATTCTATTCTACCGTCGACGCGACCTGAGCCAAGTGAAAATCACTGACCTTTTCCCACCCAACGCGAGAAGCAGCATCTCGGAGGAAGAGTTGCGCCAATTGATTTTCAAGACCAAGGACGCGACGACACTTTCGACCAGTTCGTGTACCATTAGCTAGCTAGTGTTAGAAGAAGGATGGATGGTGGAATGAACGGCTGTGGCTTTGGAGCGTGTGCACTGTAGGAAATCGATGGGTGCGGTGGGGTGTCCCAATTCAGATGACTCACAATGACCTCAAAAAAGTTTTGATTTGATTCTGCGGGCGGTTAAAACGATGCTCACCCAATGGCTCTCGTCTGGTGCCGACGTCGACGTCGGCGCCGTTTGTCTGGTGCTGGTAATCGGTGCTTTTCCAGGGTGTCTATTTGTGATCAACATTAGTTGAAAATATGGCCGACAGTATGCTTTTCAATGGACACCTCACCAGGAGTCGTCAAATCATGTTCCATCAGGCTTCCTTGGCCATAGGAGTAGGCCGGCCAAAAGGGAGGCCTGCTCCACATCATGCTCCTTCACCTAAGCTTCTTCGACCTAATCCCGCGAAAGATTCGTTGCTCGAAGGACTTGTCGATGGCCTCGTCAAGTCACCTTAGTCACCACCATCAATCGGATTGCGACATTCGCCCCCAAGGGCTACTTGCATTGTGTGAAGCGCCAATACTACAGACCAACGAGCTGACGGACGCATTGTGCCACATTTGTGAAAGACGAGAACGTGGTTGTAAAAAGAAACGAGGTGAATTCAGTATCAGGCAACTCGTGTTGTTGCTTTCAAGCCTGTGCGGCGGCCGCTGTTGCATTGAAATTTCAGAATCAGCTGCACAGGTGCGGCACTCGCCGACTTTTTTGATCCCCAGAATGGTTTGTGCCGTCAGTCTTGGAGTTCAATTCCGATTTGATGCTCAAACAAAGCGATACCCTGCTTGTCTATCAACCCTCGGCTTGCGTGTGCAAGTCCGTCGCAGGTCAACCAGAAAAGAAGAGTCCAAAATGGGAAAAGATCGGCTCGTAGCGGATCCCAGTCAGAGAATGCCGTGGCGCCAGAAACGTCACGCAAGCGAAAGAAGAAGTAGCTTCTTGTGCGGTCGTATCTGGCCGGGAAGAGGCGACGCTACAGACAGACTGCATGTACTGCGTATTTTTCGAGAACTCCGAAGAGTAGACTTTTCAAACTCACCTTCAAGTGTTCAAGTCGAGTACAAGACTACAAGCTGCGGGTTCAGCAAGGCGAAGACGCGGGGTCGAAGGGCGCGGCCGAGGATCCCAAGGAGCCAATAAAGAATCTTTTAGCTTCGTCGGAGCCATGTCGGAAGGCCAATGCTGAGTCCGAGCCGGTCGCCAGCAGTCTCACGCGAAGTGTCGCCTGGACACGAGACTGTCCAAGTGCAGCAGAAGACTGTGAGAGCAATGCTTGGATGAACTGGGCAGACAGCCCCATGCTGGCTGTCCGCGTCCCAGATGCCAGCTTTGTTCCTCACTCTCACAAGGAGCCAGTGTGTTCCTGATTTTGGCAGTACTAAAGTAGCACCAGCACAATGGCGAGTGATCTGAAGCAACTGGACGACCCGGTGGTGGTGGAGATCAACGATGCAGCCATGCAATTGCCGCAGCCTGCCTGTGCAAGACTCAAAAGCCGAACCGAGTTCTCCATCACGTTGTTTGTGCCAGAGACTCCCGATGCCAACGTGGTGTTTCGCTTTGAATACAAAGAACAAGGCCAATCATGGACTGATGAATCGGCCGTCAAAGCCAAAACCAGCCAACCAAGTGACCAAGAGATCGTGTTGGATGATTTGAATCCGACTAGCACGTATGAAATTCGCATTTATGCAGTCGATCGCACCCAGCAAAAGCAAGACTCCAAGCCCAGCGAAACGGCCGCCGTGGACACGGAAGTCCCGGGGTGCACACCGTCCCCGACTTGTAGCTTTTGTGCCATTCTCTAGAACTAACAACACAACAACAAATGGATAAAAAAGAAAAGAAAACGAAGAATCATGCTTGACAAGACGATCATCACTGGCGCTGAGAGACAGCTTCGCGCTCTTGTTCCTGCCACCATTCACTAAATTGGTGATGGTTGATGCCCATTTGTTTGGTGACCAAGAACTCGGTTTGCTGCATGACCGCGGCCAGCAATTTGGTTGCTTGATCGTTTGCCGTCAAAGCCGGGTTCTTTAATTCATTCGCGAGCCAGACCCACCATGACTCGTGGCTGGTGGCAAAGCCCAACGCCATGAATTCCGCCAGAAACAACGGCAGGTTTGGTAAATCAAAGAGCAACTCGGAGTAATCTTGTTGGAGCAACGACGAAATCGCATGCTGAAGCACTCGTGGGAATTGAGGAATCCACGCCTCTTGCTCATTCACCAGCAAGCGCTGCACCAGCTCCACGAGGATGGCTCGGTCTTTGGTCTTGGCTTCGAAGGCCACCAAGATCAGGAGATGCATCGATTTCTCATACAACCGGTCATTGCTCAACGAAGTATCGGTTTGCAATTCGTTCACACAGAGCACAAATTCATCCACATCTTGGTTGCAAATGTACTCTTGGATCGCCGTTTTTAACTCTGGTCGGAGTGGATCAAACGCCTCATCTTCTTCCTCGTCCTCATCATCATCTCGATCAGTGTCATCATCTTCGTCCGAGTCATCGGACTCATCGTCACTATGATCCGCCGCGCTATTCTTGCGAGAACTGGGGTGGAAGTACTCTTCCAGATTATTGTCGGCCAGGTACTGGTCTTGTGAGAGTTTCGCGGGCAAATATGCTTGTACATTCAGGATTTCTTCATCAGCAATCATGCCACTCACGTCTTCAGGGTCACCTTCATGCGCCATCCCGTGCAAAACACTTGCAAACACTTTTGCGCAAAGTCCATTTGCTACCAGCTTGTATTTCTTGCAAGTCACGAGGACGTATTTCAACCCAAAGCAGCCGACACAGATCAATTTCGCCATCAAGAGACCCACATACTCGTGCACAAGCGGGATATCAATTCGCAGGTCCTCCAGAAACTCCAGAGCGTTGTCACATAAGACTTGTTGAATCAACGTTGCAGTGACCACATTTCGCTCGTACAACACCACCACAAAGCGCATGGCCAGTTCTCGTTGCTTCTGTTTCCCCTCCAATGTGAAATTCAGCAATTGCTCGAGCAATTCACCACGGAAACTGGATGGAAGCTCCTCCTGAACACAAGTCATGGCTTCCTGTACATCAGCGAGTTCGAAAAACTCTTGAATGATCGCTTGAACACGATTGCGCAGCTTGCTAATGTCTTTCTCAGAGTGATCGTGAGATTGCTCGTCTTCTTGAGCGTGGCTGTCATTGGAAGGAGCTTCATTGTCTTTCGGTTCTTCCGACTGTCTTGATGCGGACACTTGAGATGCAGGAGCGGAAAGAATGAGTACTTTGCCCTGCTTGGCGACTTGAGCGCTTGACACTTGTTTTTTGAGGCGACGAGTGACCAGCTGATCGTGTTGCGCATTCTTGCCCATTTTCAAAAGCCGTTGGGCTTCTTGACGGACTTCCTCTAGAGTTTTCTTTTGAAGCTCTTGTCGTCGAGGCTGCCACATGTGATCTCGAGTTTCCAACACATCTTTGAGCAAAAACCGTGCTCTGGAAGTCAAAGAAGTCTTGTTCTCAGATAATTCCACCATCCGCGAGATTAACAAGTTCATGAAATCGGTATTCCTCGGATCCGCATCCATTTTCTTGCCCACAGTAGTGAGGAATTTGCAAAGCGCCTCAAGTTCTTCTTCGTCGGGAATGCGAACGGCTTGCGCACAAATCTGGTCGCTTGAAGCAGATGGATCCGTAACCAGCTCAAGACCCAACAATTTCAGTGTACAACTCTTTACCACCGCTTGCTAGAGCACCACCCAGGTAAGGTTAGGTAAGCTTCCTTGTCACAAGTGATACCATTATTCGAGACATCCTTACATTGAGCATATCCACTTTGAACAACTCGCCGATGAAGCGAATGTTGCCGAGCATCAGACGTTTCATCTGCGTTGCTTGAATCTGAAATTTGCGCGCTGTTTCTTGATCTGGAGCAGACTTGACATCAATGGCTGGAAGCTTGTCATGCTTCTCAAACTCGTGCTGGCACCGAGTGACCAACAGACGTTTGAAAGACGTCTGTTTCGCCGCCGCTTGGCATGCTTGTGTTACTAAGCAAGGAGCAAGTTGGATTGAGGAAATGGATGTTTCACATTTACGAGAAACAAATAAGTGGGTTATCACCTGAGCCAAAGGATCCGATCAACGGTTCGTCCTCACTCAGCTCTTTGACCGCTTTTTCTATGAAAAACTCGTTAGAAACAACCGATACATGTTGCCTGGTGCATTGCCATGCATACTCACTTGCGCAGAACAGTTGATTTGTTGCAGATTGAGCATACACTCCAATGAGGAAGTCGTGATGAAGGTAGAACTGAAAGTCGGTGGGCATCAGCTCTACAAACAATTCTGTCAGCGATTTCCCCTTGCAATAATTCGCATTAGTAGTCACAATGAACTCTTACTCTGTCCCAGTTCCAAGGGCGCAGCATGCTCTGCATCAGTTCCAGCAGCAGCAGCCTGTAAGCAACTGGTCAGGCTATCATCAACGAGATAGAAGTTAGATGATGCGATCAACGAAAAGTTTATGAAAGCAGAGCAACTCACTCTTGGAAAGGTCCGTAAAGTTGTCGAAAATCTTCAAAACGCACTGCAGACCAGTAATAACTGTCCACTTTGTCGGCATGATTGGCGTCTTCAACAAATGCAATGCTCTTGAGGAAATTCCAAAGCGTTTTACAGGTTCGCAAATGAAATTCACGGCATAGTTCGGCATACACGTCGGCAAAACTCGGTTCTTCGAGCGCTTTGTCCATAATCACTGATACCACTTTACGTAGAACCTCAAAGTCGGCGAGTTCCACTGCACAGATCTCATCTGTGAGTTTCGCGAATTTCTCACGGGTCAATTTGTTGAGCAGCGCTTTCACATTTGCGAGAGTTGTATCTAAAACACTTCGGTTCTTCGTTGTCGAAGCAACCCAGCGATTCGCAATGTGTTGAATCGGTTCTGCAGGAGGGAGATCATCCAACGACGGTTGATTCTTGTGGAACGGTTCTTTTGATCGCTTACGCTTGGAAGTCGTTCCTCCCCCTCGTTCTTTCTTGCTTTTGATGGCATGTTTATGATCCCGGTGCTTCGAGAGCATGCCTTTTTCTCGTGCCAAATCGCGTTCGGTTTTCTTTCGAACCTCAGTGACTTCAACGATTCTCATGTCTGGCAGGTTATTTGGTCGCGGAAGCGCCTTGGAACGAAGAGCATACAGCTGATTGAGGGTGAAAGTCACTTTGTCGATGGTCGGCACAACGCTTTTGCTTTTTGTGTCCAGGTTTCTTGCTTGGATGGCTTCTCGCAGGGTCATGCCAATGCTTGCACCAATACTACTTCCGACTCGTGCTCCACTGCTTCGGCCGACGGGGGCTGAAAGAGGTGCTGGAGGTGATTTATCATCCATAGATGCCAAAAGAGAAGACTTGAACACATTGGTACGATTCGCAGCTGCTGCGGCTTCTTTTTGCTTGGCTTCCTGATCCAATCGAGCATAAAACTCTCGGACACGTTGTTCTTTCTCCCTTGCAGTCTCTTGGATTTGTTTGTCTTGCACTCGTTGTGGAGAGGAATCATTACGAGAGTCGGCACCAACTCGACTAGTGCGGTCTTTCTGCGGAGACAAACTGGACGAAGAAAAGGAAGAGCTGACCGAACTTGTTCCACTGGCAGCACGTTCAAGCTTTCGAGCTTCAAAACGCTGACGAAGCTTCTCGTTGGCAAGTCTTCGCTTCTCATCATCACTTATCGTAGGTGCAGGTGCAGGTGCAGGTGTTGTTGAGCGCGCTGGAGGTGGAGTTGAAATTGGTGCCAGCGGTGGTGTACTCGCATTAACAGCATTGGATTCCATGGAGCTTTTTCGACTCAGAGAAGCTTCTGTTGAATCTTTCTTCTTCGTCTCTGGATTACTCGATGAGCTTTCCTGCTTATCCAGATCGCTCAGCCTTTTTCTTGTTTGTCCCGTGGATGTGGAAGCCGAATGAGAAGCAGGGGCAGGGGATGAAGTTGGGGTTTTGTGTGTTGGAGCAGACGGAGAAATCGGAGCTGAAAGTGGAGCAGGTGCCACAGCTGCGCGCGTTGGCTTGTTTGATTTAGAATCATCCGAATCTTTTCGGTCCAAAGATGACATTAGCGATGAGCGGAACTTGGTTGGAACTGAAGTGGAAGAGGAAGGTGCGCGGTTTGCTGTTGATGAAGCGGCAGATTTAGTTGCACGTTTAGAGGGGGAATTGTTCTGCGACTTGCTGGTGCGTACATCTTGAACTCCACTTGGCCGGTTAGACGTCGAAGGTTCATTTGATCTTCGTTCAGAACGCTCCATCACAGTGGCCGATGCTGTGTTTCTTCCCATTCTTCCTCCTGTTGCTCTTGTTCCAATGGAGTTTCCTGAACCCGAACGAGTCATCGACTTTGGTGCTTGTTCATTCGAGTTATTTCTTCCGAGTGATCTCTGAAGAGATGAACGGAAGCCAATGGAACCTGTTGAGGCTGGTGGCGGAGGTGGGATCGAGTTGGAATTTGAAGCCGGCGCATCCATTGAAGACGAAGAGCTCGGTCGAGCTTTTCTTGTCGCGGAAGCAGCGCGGGATTCTGCTGGCACATGGTCTTCTTCTTCGCTGCCAGCAGCGGTTTTCTTGTTGGCTTTGGTATTGGACGAGGACGCCGATGAGCCAGGAGTTCGCGAAGCCGGAGTGGATCCACGACCTTTCCCAGTGGATCCTTGACTGTTTGTTCTTGAAAACCCATGGGACCGGCCTCCTCCTGCGCCTCTTCCTCCATCACTATTTCTTCCGGCGCCTCGACCGCCAGAAGTCGAGTTGGTCGACTTGAACAGTGATTCCTGCAGCGAAGATCGAAAGCCCGAACTGGACCCAGTGCTCGCACGAGCAGCAGTCGAAGAAGAAGAAGAAGTCGACGGTTCGTCCAGTTCAATCACGCGATGGGATCTGGAGTTACCACTTGGTGGTCGCGTACTGCGTCGACTCATTTGTCATCCAACAAGGAAGAAATGCACCACAACTGGAGAAAGCGTTGCTTGAACTTTCGCCTCCCCCCCAAAAAAAATCCTAGCAAAAGACACTCGAAGTCACCCGAGCCAGGTCTTGACCAACACTCTTGAACTCTCACAATGCCACCGTCAATCCACTCGAATTGCGTTGGATAATCACTTGCGGACGATTGAAAGTGTGGCGCGCGGCTGGCGTAGTTTCCGCTCCGGTCTGAAATGTGCGGGGAACGGTTGTTGGGAGTGAATACTATGCGACCAACACTCCTGATTTCGTGATGTATTGCAAAACTACTCACACACTTTGTGGAATTCACTCGTTTGGCCGTTACTTTGATGGGGCCCACACCAAACTCATTTGGTTGGTAACCACAGTGTTGCTAAGTGGATGAAAACGCCGCCGCAAGACTTGCTTGGTGGATGCTGTTGAGTTGTTATCGTGCAGTGCAGACGACTCTCTCACGTAGTAGTAAACCGATCCCGAATTGGTTGTTTTCAGCTTGCCAAGCATTTGAAAGCAATCCACGCAATTATCTTTCTATCATGGCCAGCCAACATGCGGAAACCGCAGCCCAATTGGCCGATCTGCAGCCACCGGAGGGCTACAAGATCATTCGTGAAGGCAATGGCGTGATGGTGTTTCCGGCGAAAAACCAGGTGTTTTACAACAATGTGCAAGTATTGAATCGAGATTTGTCTATTTCCGTGATCTCCGAGTTCAGTCGCATGCGCACAAGAGAACGAATGGTTCGTGAAGCCAAACGGCAACAGCAACAGGAAGGTGTAGCTGCGGCTGACCAAAAACAGCAGGAGATTAGCTTCACGGACGAACAAGTGGAACAAGAAATGCGTGAAAGTGCTAAAGACAAAGGCATTCGCATTTTTGAGGCACTGGCTGCCTCAGGACTTCGTTCCATTCGATACTTTCAGCAGATTCCCGGTGTTGAATCAATTCTGGTGAACGACATGGACCCAGCTGCTGTGGCTTCTATCAAGAAGAATGTGGAATTCAACAAACTACCCATTGAACGTGTGATTCCAAACGAAGGAGACGCTACGGATGTCATGTATAATCATCGCAAAGAGAAAGACCAGTTTGACGTGGTCGACTTGGATCCCTATGGCTCAGCCTCCATCTTCCTTGACGGAGCTGTGCAGGTGAGCGACTTTTGAGCATTATCATGGTATTGCTGAACTTCCTTGTTGCTGATTCACTTTTTGCTTGAATGGGTTTTGTTTACAGTCGGTCGCGAATGGAGGACTCTTGTGCGTTACCTGCACAGACATGGCAATCTTATCTGGCAAGAACCCAGAGGTGAGACCGCTGGCAATTGCATTTATTGTCAGTTTCTTTGTCGCTAAAACTCTTTCCACATCAAAGGTATGCTTTTCGAGATACGGCACCGTCCCAAACAAATCTAGCTATCTGCATGAGAAGGCCCTACGCATCGGTGAGAGATCTTGATGAGCAGTTGTCTGTCCTGAAGCTTGCCTGATCCCTGACAAACGGAAATTGTTGGGATTGAAAACCAGTTTTGCAATCGATCGAGTCTTGCGCCAATCGTTATCAACGCCACATTGTACCAATCGCTTCGTGCAGCATCGACTTCTACGTTCGTGTCTTTGTGCGAGTCTACAAGTCTCCGGTCAAGGTCAAAGATGCCATGACCAAACTCTCCTACGTCTATCAATGCGTCGGATGTGACAGTTTCCATCTACAACCACTTGGAGTGCATACTGGCAACACCTATCATGCTTCGCGAGTGAGTGTGGAAGCTACTGGTGCAATCAAACTGAATATGGGTTTACTGAAGATCCTTTGTACTCCTTGGTACACCTCGATGCGTGCTTGCCTATAATATACAGGGACCCGTCGTAGGCCAGACCTGTGATCAATGCGAAAGCAAGTTCCGCATGGCAGGACCAATCTGGTCGGCGCCGATTCACGACCGTGACATCGTCTTGCGAATTCGCCAACGAGTCGCAGACTCGGACAAGGAATTCCCCACGAAGGAGAGACTTCATGGACTTCTCACGACCATCTCTGAGGAACTGGTGGATTCACCGCTTCACTACACGCTGCCCAATCTGTGCAAGACTTTGCATTGCTCCTCGCCCCGAATGGAGGTACGGAACAAAAGAGGAGGCAAGAGTTCCTTTGGGGTCATCGGGCTCACATGCCTCATGCTTTTTCCAGCAATTTCAAGGTGCTTTGCATTCGCTGGGTTATTCGGCTTCGCAATTCCACAAGGTTCCTGACGCCATCAAGACCAACGCACCCAATGATATCATCTGGGACATCATGCGTTGCTGGGTGAAGCAACATCCAATCAACAAGAAGGTTTTTGAAGGCAGTGGATCTTCAACGAAGCCACCAAGTGTCTCATTTCTGTTGTTTATGTGATCTCCACAGCGCGAAGGTACTGAAACTCCTGGCTCCAGAATCCTGGCAAAGGAGCCCAAGATCGAAGCCAAGTTCACGGTGAGGCGTGGTGTTTGGGTGCGTTCCGTTGTTTCAGTAGAGAAGCTCATTCTGTTTTCATCACCTTGCCAGGCACGCAAAACTGGTGAAAAGCCGAAAGCTCTTCGCTTTCCGCACAACCCAGAGCCCAACTGGGGTCCTAAACCACGTGCAGTTGGAAATAGAGCTGACAAGGATCAAACCGACGAACCTGAACAAAAAAAACACAAGTCTTCGTCATGAGTGCTCTTGTTTTGAGAGATAGAAAGCAGAAGAGCAGGATTGATAAATCTGCCAAAGCCAAGGATCTGTGCGTATGTTCAGTGATCGCCCGGAGCAATTTGTTGCAAGACTCGACGGAATCCTTGACGCCAGACTTTTGCCTTGAGCTCTTCATAACTCAACGGGTATTCTTCTTCATTGGAGTGGTCTTTTTTCTTGAGCTCTTCTACGGACAAGTGGGGGATCCGCAAGGAATTGTATCTGAACGGTTGCTCTTTGGAGTTCATGGATGCTGCACTTCGCACTGTTTGTGATTTGGCCGTGTCCACTTGCTTTGAACTGGCAGAGCGTGCTGGTGACTTGGCCGTTTCAACAGTTGCTTCATGGCCCAAGACGATCGGAGTGGACTGCTTTCTTCTTTCGGGGGACGACTTAAGGCGTTGGTTTCTCGACTTGCCTTCCTTGGATGGCGACATGGCTGGCTCAGTTTGTCGACGCATCGGATGATTCTGTCGCGCTTGATCATCACTGTCCTGCTCCGAATCTCCTCCACTATTGTCTTCCTCGTCGTACTCTTCCTGATGGAATTCATCCTCCTCCCCATCCTCACCTGCTTCCAGCCTTTTTTGCTCCATTTTCTGATGATACATTTGAAGAATCCAGACCACTTTGTCTTCAATATCACCAAGAACTCTTTTGATGTTGTTGTCCTCTGGTTGTTCGCACGAAACGACCAATCAATCAACAGACCTCAGTACGAACACACAAAGGAAAGCTGTCATTGCGTACGAGGAAGACTCGGGCACCCAATCTTGGAGTGGAAAAGCATCAGAGTGGGCTTTAGAGCTGACACAAAGTTCTGAACTTCCTCGTTTGCTTCTTCCTTGTGTTTTTTCTGTTCGTTGACATACTGTAATCGCAGTTTGATTGCTGCAATCCGGTCCAAACGTTGAGCATCAGCCGGGTCGTTGCGCCGTTTCAAACTGCCATCAATCAGTGGATCATGAGACCTCGATCAATGCAGTTCAGCATTCCGCGATTTTCAACAAACCTGGCAATTTGTTCTCGCAGGTGAACACTTCGTTGTCGATGAGTCTCAATATCTTGAGCCAGCTGGTTGATGAACTGAATTCGCTCAAAATGCTCTGCTTCTGTGAGAAAGAGTCATCACAGGTCGAGTTATGGGCATTCCCACAGCATGCTGTGCCTCATTCTTTGTGCAATGAACAGTTAGAGTAAGAAGAAAGGATATTGATTGTTGAAAGCCTCGATCATTTCCGCAACGGTGCTTGAACCTGCGAATCATCGGGATGTAGCCGTCATCATGTGTCAAAAGCCATTAGGCCATAATGCTGTGTTACCTGATGCTTCCTGGATCTGTTCGATGTAAGTGCGATTCTCTTGATACTTCGTGAGCATGACATCGGTTGTGATCTTGGAGTGGCTTGCTCTCCAGCGTCGTCTAGTCGCTCTTGAACGAAGAACTTCTTCTTGAGCACCAGTGATGGATCTCATGAGTTCATTATCACCCAGGAACTTCATCTTGGTCGTGTCAAGCTTTGCCTCCTCGAACTTATTCTTGCAATCGCCGGTGTCCTTTCTGTTGCTATCATCTTGCTCCAGTTGTTGGTGTTGTCTGTACGCAAGCTCTCGGATCTCTTGCAATAGCTCAATCGCGCGCTGGTTGCTCTTGGCTTCCACTTCTTCATGCTGGTTGTGCATCACGTTGATTTCTTGCTCTATCATGGCAACTTCTTCCTGAAGTTGTTCGATTTCTGAGGTCAACTTTTTCGTTTTATGCTGTCTCTTCATGGTTTCGGTGGTGATCTTCGTGAAAATATTGTCCATTTGGACGCGTTCCGCTCGGTCAAGATCGATTCTTTCTCGTAATCTCCGATTGGAACAGAGCTTCTCATTCATTTTCACAATTCGACGGTCAATATCGTGTTCGACTTTACTGATGTGCGAATTGAACACAGACAAATCCCAAGAGTTGAGAGTTCGCAATCCCCTATGATGAAGCTTCTGATGAGAATGCCACACGATATGCATCGCTTACCGAATTTTCGCGAACAAGACTCCATGGTTTCGTTCCAGTGCGTTCAATTCGTATAGTTTCGACATTTGTTGTGCGAGCTGGCCTTCGCCATGTTGGATTTGATCGTTAAGAAGTGCGATCTGCTTGCGGACAAGTTCAAGTCGGACCATGAAGTTGTTCCCCTGCACGTACAAATCGGAAAGTTTGTCGGCTGCTTTTTCGTTGTAGAATGGGTCTTCTCGGGTAGCTTGTTGATCGAATGAGAGCTATCAACCAACCCATGACAGTACACCGTTCATGTCAGGTTTGGTCCTGCGTAGCAAGAGGCACAATCAGTTGGGTGTAGTATACTTCTTGTTCAAGTCGTCGATTTCTCGCTTGGATTTCTTCAATTTGCTTGGCATAATCCGCGAGACTCTCGTTCAGGGCTTGCGCGTGACGCATTCCATCGTCTTTCTGGAAATTGAGCAATTGCTGATCGATCAACGCGTGTTTTTTCTTCAACAAGACCTTGTCGCTGATGTCCAAATGAGGTTCTGACACGCTTTTCTTCAGAGCCCTTCGACGTGATTCTTTACTGTTATTGCCACTGGGGCTGTCCGGATCACGTTCAGTATCTTCGATAGTGAAGCTGCCGCTGTTCGCTGTTGCATTGGACGACAAGCCACCTGCATTGCCAATCGCAATGGACGCCACACCGCTGTTGGATCCACTGCCTGGTCAAAACCAACAACAGAAGAA
The DNA here is from genome assembly GCA_027475765.1 of Paralagenidium karlingii. Taxonomy (NCBI): domain Eukaryota; phylum Oomycota; class Peronosporomycetes; genus Paralagenidium; species Paralagenidium karlingii. The sequence continues at coordinate 21,361 of JAMFLO010000386.1, forward strand.
GTAGACGATTGCTCAGTCTTTCGACCATTGTCGGTTTCCCTTCGAACATACCGCTCGCGTTTTCGTCGGTCCCACTGTTCATACTGGCTTTGCTGGCGCGGTGCAGTGATCCGTGCGACTCCATTGTCCCACCGATCGTCGCCTTTGAACACAAAACGCTCGGCTCCTGTTCGAAAACGCAAAGGCAAGTCTTCTTGGCCACTTAACCGTTTCGGTTGACCCTGTGGACCAGAGGTTCTGGCGTAGGCTTTATGGTGGCGTTTATAAATACCTTCTGTTCGTGGCCAAACCGGAGTCACACACACATACATAAACACAACCAAGAAAGCCAGCGAACAGAATCGACCATTGATAGTACATCGATTCCTTTTAGATCATAACCATTTAGGCTATCGTTCCTTCCTACATCATTGACTCGGACGGGCGGGCGGGCGGCAACTCGCGCTCCCCCTGCCTGCAGAGAGTTGAAGTGGGCCAGAATGATGGTCTTCATCCATTTTTGACCATTCAGCACCGAGTTTCCTACTTGGTAGCATTTCAACCAATCGTATCGATAGTCCCTTGCTCCACCTTTCCTACACTTCCGAATTCCCCAACCCTTCTTGTCCCCCCCCTCCAAATTCACATTTTCCTTTGAGGCATTTGGGTGCGGCGGCAAAATAACCTCTCTTTGTTCTCGTTAGCGCTTCTTCTTGGGTGACGGGCATGAGTCGGATGCCGCCCAACAAAAAGCACAGGGCCTCCGACGACGAAGACACCGACAAGAAAGACTCTACACAGTACCAAGATACCAGCTCCGCCGGAGCCACCACCGTTTCAGCACCAGCTCCACCAACCCCTGTAGCAACCACCGCAACTGCGGTGCCAGCCGTAGCTTCGTGCACGTCGCCATCGTCCATTTGTGTCGGTGCCCGTGCCAGCAGTGCAACACGGCATCACCATTGCAGCAACAAAAACTGCGCCACCCCTCGAGCACATCATCACCATCACCATCATCCGCGTGCGTCAAACCACAACTCTTCCATTAATTCCACAAGCAAGCGAACCAGCCAACCCCACAACAAAATGCATCATCAACCGCCAACGACCAGTAGCAATCCGAACGGACATCAACCACCAGCTGTGACTACCAATTCGACCAATGGCACCAGTGGAAATTGTGCAAGTAGTGCAAGTAGTACAAACCATCCGCAGCCACAAATGCAAACACAAGGGACACCCAATGGTAGAAGTAGTAATGCAGCAGCGCATCGCCATCACCATGGAACGCAACGCCACCCACGGTATCCAAATCATCCGCAACAGCGCACTTCAACAAGCACAGCAGGATCTTCAAGAACAGCAACAGGACTAACCGCAACAGCTGATTTGCCTCGTCAAGACTCGATGTCCTCCACTTCTTCCGTGCTGACGCCGCGATCATCGCCATGGTCACCATCTTCATCTGGTTCTTCTTCGTCATCGTCAGGATCTTCAGGCTCGTGTTCTCCCCCAGTTGCGTCACCTCCATATCCACAGTATAGTAGTAGTGGTTCCGGCAACCCGTCGGGAAATGAATCAGCACCTCATGTCGATGAGCAACGCGGTGAACACGGACAAAGAGTTCAGGCGCAAGGTTATGAACAAGTTCAATCCCTTGATCAGGATCAAGACCAAGAGGACAAGGAAGAAGACTCTTCGTTGCCATCGCTTGCACAGATCGAGAACGAGATTGGCAACCTGACAGATGAATCCTTCACGGCTTGGTTGCTGAAGCAGGTGACAATTTGCAACAGGATTGCTCTAGTCGTGAGCACTGCTGATGATCCGTTTTGTCTTTTTCAATGGAATCAAACAGAAAGAACTTGGTATCAGTGCTGGTAAAATGCTCGATCTGCTGGGACTCGGCGTGTCGGATGATGTGGAAGTAGATGAGACAGAACTATGGGAAGCAATCATATCCATGGGCATTCGGTTGATCCAACCAGGCATTCCGGTACGCACCTTTACTTGCTCAGGCAATGCCCTTTCAATGGAGCCTGATATTATGCCACTGACTTCTCTGTTTCGGGATGAAGGCGCGTCAGAAACTACCGCATGTCAACACACTGGAAGATGTGGTCGCTTTGCTCGAGAAAGCGAATAAGATTGTGGTTCTAGCAGGAGCTGGCATCTCAGTGTCTTGCGGAATTCCAGATTTTCGATCAGAGAATGGCATTTACAGCGTGAGTTGATAACGTGACTCCACTTGTTACACATGAGAGGGATTGACTATCGCCTCTTGTCTCCAACAGCGTCTGGGCGAATATGATCTACCAAATCCACAATGCATGTTTGGTAAGCAATCATTGAAGCTTTTACAACCATTTTGATGGTTTTGGGAACAGATAGAGAAACGGTTGCTTTGGTGGTATCACAGATATTGATTTCTTCCGATCAAATCCACGACCATTTTTCGCGTTCGCGAAAGAGCTTTTCCCGAAAGCCAAAGGATTCACGTTTGTTCCTTCCAGGTGCGCATCTCTGGGTGGTCGCATATCAGTCCTAGTTGAAAGGTTGACCATTTGTGACCGTGTTTCTTTAGGAGCCATTATTTCCTGAAGTTGCTGCAGGATAAGGGCAAACTTCTGCGAATCTACAGTCAGGTGAGACACTAGTTGCATCCGGAACTGATGAATGACAACACGATTGACGGGCTGGTTGCTGAAGAACATCGATATGCTTGAGCACGCAGCCGGCATCTCGCATGAGCGCAGCGTGTTATGTCATGGCTCATTTGCAACCGCGACTTGTCTTGCATGCCGGAAAACGTATCCCAACGATGCTATCCGTGACGATGTATCGAAGCAACGAGTGCCAATGTGCCAGAACTGCAATTCTCCCGAAGGGATCATCAAACCAGACATTGTGTTTTTCGGTGAATCTTTGCCGCGACGTTTTCATGACTCCATCAAGAGTGACGAGAACGAAGCTGATTTGGTATTGGTTATGGGCTCCTCGTTGAAAGTCAACCCAGTGCGAAGCCTTGTCGGGCGGATCCGAAAGGACGCACCAATGATTCTCATTAATCGTGAGCCAGTTGGTCGACCCCACAAGTTCGATGTGGAGTTGTTGGGTAAGATTGTCGCCGAGTACACAGTGGAGTAATGGCTACTAACATTCGCGATATGCATTCAGGCTACTCGGACGAGATCGTGCAAGAGTTGTGCCGTCGATTAAACTGGACCATCCCTCTACCGGATGCTGACCTGTTGCAGCATTCGAATCTTGGTCAAGATGCTTCGATGGTGCTGCAACAGTTGGCGTTGAGCCAGCGTGAGCCACAGACGCTTGCATTTGAGTTTATTCCTCCGAGCCGACACATGTTCAACGGCGCACGTACAACGTGTTATTCAAGTGAAGACGATGACGATTTCAGTAGCTCTGGGTCAAGTTCAAACGAGGAAATGGAAGAAGAGACACAAGACGCACAGCAGATCGAGCAGCAACAGGCACTACAGCGTCCTTCTTCCCTCGATGCACCTCTGGCTACTTCTCATCGAGGAAATGCCGGAATGCTGGATACCGAGCGTGATGACGTTGAAAGCTGTTCAAGCAGCTCTGGTGTATTTATGGAGCAACAAGCAGTGGAAGAAGCGCTTCGTTTGGAGAACAATTTTGAGCGACCTCGGCCAGCCTTGGCAACACCGACCATGACCCCAACTGCAATGGCGCATAGCCATCCCTGCTCGGAGGTATTTTGTACGAATACAATCATTGAAAACGACTTGTAGATGAACCCCAATCAATGCGTCAAGATGTGCCAAATGAAGCATTTGTGGATTCTTCCCTGCCCCTCGCCAAATGTATTGTTGTGTTTATAGGAGCGTCCAGAAGGAAACACAAAAACACGGAGGAGACGAAGAAGAGCAAGGAAAAGGAAGAGAAACTCAGGCACATTACGCACAGAGTAGCACACTGGTGATACCCTCAACGTAAAGAAGTGTCGACTTCGGGAAAAGAGATTCCGCATAGGATATCGGAATTCGATGTCGTGCTCACTGCGTTCCATGGGTTTCGAGTTTGTCAGAAGCTCGTGCACTGCTTAGGATCACGGCGATTCATCAACGAATGTACGTGAATGAAGCATCGACCTCATCTATGCAGTTGTTGACGTTGGAGAAGGGGTTATTTGCGAACCACATCCAGTTGTTGTGACGTAGAAAGATGGGTGTGCGACACCAGATTTCCACGAACGCTTCCAGAGACAGTCATGTTGCCGTTTTGATGGGCATCTTCTTGTGTACACTGTGATTAATTTTTGTCCCTAGTCCATCTCCATCTTGCTGTTAACTGATTGATTGATTGACTTGGTTGCGATGTGACTCCGCCGTGTGCACACGACAACACGGTCTCGTGAATCGAGATTTCGGCTGGTGCAATTGTGATCATTGTTGCAGGAGTGGATGAGAACCATCCAAAGCCGCTGATGCTTGCTTTTGAAACGGTCCGGAATCTTTCCATTCAAGGAATTGGACCAAGCCGCTTCATTATGACGTAGGATCTGTCTTTTCTTGTTCACTTTGCTCCGGCGTCATTCGAGATGGTGGACGCTCTTCTGCGCATCGCGCGTGTTGGTGTATGCAAGGAGTTGAAAGAGTTCTGGCCGCATATGGAACAGCATGTGACGTTGTTTCTGTTGGAGAGCTTTGGCATCGAGTTGAGAAACGTAATGTAGCGCAGAAAGACTCGACGCTGCTTGTTGATCACTTGGACGCTGAGAGCAAATCATCAGCGATCAGTGATTGGTATTTGCGTGTGGCTGCCGCCAATGGTCATCACATGTCATTCAATCTGCTCTGTCAAACTTGCAGGTTCGGCTTGCGTGCGTGAAGTGCATCCGAGCATTGGCGCTCCAATGGGGCCATTTGACACTCTAGCAGCATGGCTACAGGCGTTTGAAGAAGAGCAAGTGCAACAGCAGTCAATCAACGACCAGTGGTTCAAAGCGACCCAAAGCTGCATCCCCTCCTCAGTGACCAGCCACTTTGCAAGTCGATGAGTGAAAAAAGAACATGGTCAAGACCTTGGGAATGAAAGCTGATCTGAGTGAGTTGAAGTGGGTTGGTAGTGATTTGCCCCGAGTATCGTCTTGATTCGACTTTGATCCTCTTCGCGTGCAAAGTCGGGGAGTTGGAGAAAACCAAGTGGCTTCTCAAGCCATGCAACCACCAAACAAAAGATGACTCAAGTACTTGCCAAAGCCATCAAGGTTTGCTGTGCTTTCGGTCATCTTGACCTCGTCAAGTTCTTGATGATGCGGCTGCAAATGGATGCTCCTGCCAGCAGCACTGACTTGCAGATTGTCAGAAGAATCGTCGAGCAGGCCATGGACAGCAAGTGCAGTGAGACTCCTTTAGCGAAGCGACGTCGAGTGATGGCAGAGAAAGCAATAGCGGCAAAACCGTAGGAGTTCCCGTTCATCGAGACCGACAGAGTACTATCCAGACGGGTTACCCTGATATTGCATTGCAGGTCTCGACTTCTCTGTCATCTCATGGGCTTCCTCGCGTACACTTGTGGTGACTCGTTGGATCCCCATGGTGTCATCCCAGCACAGAACGAGACGATTCCACTTGCATGCGTCCAAATCCCAACTGTCTATTCATCTGGTTAACCAAACGGAAGATGAAGTAGCATGAGAAAGGCAAAACTTAAACGCTTTGCGCAGAGATGAGAGCTGGACGCAGTAGAAGAGCTCCTGGAATCTCAATCAGCACCAGGAGAACCGGAGGTTGGGTGCTGCGTGGGATGGATTCCGCAATAAACGAAGGAGTGGAGAACGCCGTCGTGGAAGAGGATGATTGTGAAATCATCACCAAGCTTTGACGTTTGGCTGCTTGTTGTAGTCGCTCACACGAGCAGAAACCAACAAAGCGAAAACGAGCCTTGGGCTTGTCATACACAGCGCTGGTCAGGATACCCAGCGGGGTTCGCGTCTTTTCATCAATAACCATAAGCGTAAGTACGGTCAAAAGCCAAAGAACTATTAGAATGCACTCCACCCTTGCAATGCTTACCCGCCACTGTTTGGGACGCAACGTTGGTCCGTTCCAGCTGGGATCAGTCGAAAACAACTGCAGTTCTTGGGAGGTTGGGAGATACAGCTGAAGTCATGGAAAGGTGGTCAAATCCGCAACCGAATCCATAGAATTTGGGATCCACACAAGTCATCAACCGTGAAGCCACAGTTAGATGACCATGAGCTCGCCAATTACACGAGAAATACCAAGTTTGTCGCTCACCTTTGTATTCTCGATGGCACGACCTCTTCGTGGCAAGACGCCACAGACACGCACCAGGGTTGGGATGGCAACCGGGATCAGCTCTCGGGCTTCTTGGGCTTCCTGATGCTGGAAAAAGTTGAATTCCTGAATATAGTCCACACCGCGCAGCACGCAAAATCGAGCGGACGAGCTTTGAGCTTCCCCTGCTTCCTCGTCCTCAAAAAGTCTCAAGAACTGCGGACAAAAAGCCTTCACTCCAACATCGCCAGTCTTCGATGGCTTGTCCAGAGGTCCGAGTGGTTCTCTCTTGGCTTTGGGCTTGCGGAGGTATTGGGTAAGGCGATCTTGGGCCAAGTTTGACCACCATGCTTGGCCACTTTTAGTGTCTGGAAAGTCGCGCGGAAAACTCGGACGGTGCAGAACCGTGTCAATGGCGGCATTCTCTTCGAGACCAATCTAGAAACAAATTCACATGAATTGTGATCAGCAAAGTATATCCGTCTTGGCAGGCCTCACGGATGGGTTCTCACCACAAGTGTTCCAGCAAACACCAGCGCGTTGAGGAGGGCGGGAGCATGCGAAGGTGGCAGGATGATGTCAAAACCACTTGCATGATGGAAATCACTTGTCTGAGAGATTATCATCAACGGAATCTTCGCAGCTGTTCTGACAGTGGATGTTGGTCGCATTGAATCTGCCAAAGGCTTTTGGCTCTGCTGACGTCGCTGCCTCCAAATCATTTCGTTGAGTTCGTGGTCGGGTTGGAACTGTTGACGTAGTCGAGTCCGCTTTGATGCAGACCACAGCGAAGAACACGGTAAGCCAGAACCCATCGAGGGCATATTGCGACCCTTGTCGAAGTCCTCGTGCTTGGCAACACCAGTCAATGGCACTGCAGGGTACGCGGAATGCTCCAGCGAGGACGATTTCTCATGGCGGCACCAGCTCACAATTGCTTGCAGTTTTTCAGCTAGGATATCGAGACTTGGTTCTTCGTCTTGGTCGGTGATGGTGAGTGGATCTCCTGACAGAGGACACAGAATGCCGCTTTCGGGGATGCAATCTTTCGTGGGTTCTTTCATGAGCGACAAACCACATGTATCTTGATCAATGCGATTACGAGACTCTCTGCAACGCGGATCAGTAATCTCGAGCGTGTGCAAATCACTTAGAGACAAGCTGGAGGAGCCATGCATCGTTGTCTTCGTTCTGCTTGAGGCGCTCTCTAATAGATGTTTTTGAAAGGCTTCGAAGTTGTGTGTCTGATTGGCAAACGCCGAGGTGGAGTCGTCAAACCCGTCCTCATGATCCGAGTTGTCTTCTTGATCGTCGGATTCTTGGTTCAAGTCCTTCGACCTACCTTCATTCTCGTTGTGAGACCTTTCGGTGAAGCCACACATTTTGCCCAACAATGCCGCTGAGAGTTTTCCGCATACACGAAAGCGCGAGAGTTCACCACGTCGATCATGCATTTCAATCGCACTCTCTTCGTTCTCCAAGTCACTAGCAATCGCCTCGCAGGCTTGACTAATGGCATTGGTCGCTTCCATGAACGCTGCAGGATGGATCCACAGCCAGATTTGTCGAGGCTTGCTCTGCCAGTCTTTGGTCAACTCAAACGCATGATTGTCTCCGGCAAAATCACATGCAAGCGGCCGCCAAAGGAACGTCACTGGACAGATTGCACCCATGGGGAAATGGCCGGTATGATACAACATGCTGTGGCCTTCCTGTTGGCCTGATAAAAAGCAAATGCGATTGAAATCCGAGCCAGAAGGATCCGAAACAAGCTGAAGCACTTGGAGAATCATTTGCGGAAGCCCATAAAGCTCAAGTACGCCATAGTATGACATGTCGTGCAGCACGGCGCGTTGTCTTAATGCCTACATAAAGGGTTTCCTCGCAACATCAGCATTCATCTCAACAAAGGGCACACTCATGAACACTCTCACCCGCAATGCTGCCGAAACGCTCTTGTCGGTTCGATGAGACGCCAGCGAAAACCCCCAGTTCGTGGTCATCTGCATGCGTTTGGCATGCCAGATGTGGGTCGTCAGCACTCGTGGCGTCTGTTTCTGGCTGGTTGGGGCTTGTTCTTCTCCTGTTTGACTCGTGTTCGGTTCTGCATTGTCGGGACCTTCAAGGGACTCAAAATGCGCATTATGAAGCGTTCTTTGAGCCAAAACCACATGGTTTCTTCTACGATGTTTGCGGCAACGCGAATCCAAGGCCGTGTTCGTCTCTGTAGCTGCTGTAGTTGCTGGGTTGTTGCTGGTGGTGCGTCGCATGATGCGCTGCGGCATTTGGTAGCGATTGAATGCATTGGCGCGCCGGCGGCGTTGGTTTTGCTGGGTAGAAAGCGTTTTCGCAGACTTTTGAGTGCCATCTGCACTTTGCGCAGTCAGAGAAGAAGCTTTTTCATGCAACGCCACCAGTTCTGGCGCGCGACAAGTGGCAAAATCCACCACCTGCAGCACTTGCGGGCCAATTTCCCCACCAGCCATGGGTGTTGCTTGAGATACTGGTTGCCAGTTGAAATCGCGAGAGCCGCACTTTAGCGGGACCATCGCGTTAGCGACAAACGGTTTTCGTACCGGTGTTTGTGCCATTCTGCATCTGATTCTGATTCCGATACCTTGTGTTCCAAGTCCCACAAAAGGCGACAACACATGCAGGCGATGGAATGGGATTCACTCCGTCTGATTCAGTTTACTACTTTCTTGTGCTCCTAATGGTGTACTACGTTTTACGCTACGCACTAGAGACTGCTCTCTGAATCACCGCTTGTGAGGATGCAGCAGTGAGCTGTGGTTTGGACGGGAACTCTCCAGACACCATCAACAGTTCTCGTAACACAGTCAAGTCGTCTTCACCCAGCGCTTCAGGCGCATCGCTTGGATTCCACTCGAGATTCTTCGACTCTTCGTACCGCTGGACGTGTGCAACCACAGACTTGTCATTGCTGGCAGCCGCTACGCGTCGTCTCTCTTCCACGCGACGTTGAGTTTCGTTGGCTCGCTGGCGATGGAACTCGCAGTACGAGTGAAGGGTTCCATTGAACTTGATGGCGCGTGGA
>JAMFLO010000387.1:0-30655 GCA_027475765.1 Paralagenidium karlingii
CAGATCACGGGAGGAATTGCCTCTATTGTGTGAATAAACTGAACTCTCTCTGGATACAAGAACAAGTTTTGTGATTATTTCTTGTTGAAAGTGGATTTTAGTTGCCATTTTAAAAGTCTACTACACGACACTCGGCAATTTGCGCGTAATCGAGTTGTTGTGTAATTGCTTCAAGCTTCGGTTGTGAAGAAGATTGTGAAGCAAATACAAGTCAAGGGGCAATTGCAGTATAATTGCCAAACCCAATTATATCATTTTGTGACTCCAAGCGAACCACAAGTGATTTGTTTAGTGCTGAGTCTCAGTGCAACTGCCATCCAAAGAACCGAGGAGTGACGTCAAATCACGGGAGGAATTGCCTCTACTTTGTGTGACCAAACGAAACTCTCTCTGGATACAAGAACGAACAAGCTTTGATTCATTTCTTGTTGAAAGTGGGTTTCAATCGTCAGATTTTGAAATCTACTACACGACACGCTTCTTTTCAGACTCGTCATGGCAGCCTCGGCGATTCCTTTGGATGCAGCTTCTATCTTTTGCTGGAATGTTTGCTCTCGTTTTGTCTTTTCTTCTGTGACGACGACGTGTTCATCGATCTATATCCATGACAAAGTATAAGCAAAGTGCTGAATCATGACTGATGCCTGTCTTGCGGGGTTGAGCGCCTCAGACGACGCCAACTGATGGGGTCAGAAGGCAACGAATCAAGGGTGCTGACTCTGGCTCATGAAGTGGTAGAAAAAAGTTAGCATAACTGATGTCTTTTGGTTTACTATATACATGAATGATAAATATGCCAGGGAGATCAGTTGTGCGAGGTCAGCGTTTATTGAGGAATCGCTGTACAGATCTCTTCTGGTCCAAGAGTGGGCCATCTTCAATGTCCCATAACCGTTACAACATGCACCGATTCGATTTGTAACGGCTCAATTTCTTTCTCATTCTGCTGCCAAGTGGAAGAAAACGCAACAGGAACGCAACCAAAGCTCGCGCGATGGCTTCGCGCTCGTGTGGCTCCTGTCTGCTGACGCTGACAGCCAAAGTGTTTTTGGTCGTGGTCAACTTGTTCTTTCTGGTGCTGGCGGCTAGTATCTTGTACGCAGCACTTCGCCTTCGCGCTTCTGGATGGTTTGACATTCTGAGCGAGAGCCATCCATGGGTTCCCAACATTTGTGAGTGGAGTCTCCTCGGCATCAGCATGCTCATTGCCATTAGTGCTATTGTGAGTCACGCTGTGAGGTTGGATTGGTCTGCGACCCTAAATGACTGGCTGGTTTTGTTGCTGGTGCCTGCAGAGCGGATGCTATGGAGCTCTTTTCCGAAGTCGGTGCATGTTGCTTCTGTATGCCATTTTCGTGAGTATTGGCATCATCTGCTTTGTTCTGTTGACTGCTGGGTCGTTTTTCTCGTGGTTCGTGGCGCTTTCCTGGAACCGAGTCACAGTCCGAGACCCCATCACCGAAGAACGACCCGAGATGAAGTTCAACGCGTTGTACTGTGTCTCGGAGGCATCGTTGATCTGCTCAAGTGCATCGTCGGCCAACTGGTTGGTCTCCAGTAAACCTTCCGGTCTCACCACTGATGACATAAACAGCCCACCGACGACTTCCGCCGAACCACACGATCTGCGCGATTTGTTTTTCGACCACAACACGTCGGTTTTCTTCAAGGAAGCGATGGCAAAAGCCGCGTCATCGACCAACGACCCCAGCCGAAGCAGCATTCAAGCTGTGTGCGACAGTCAACACGTCAAGCAACAGGCCAGTGCCAAAGTGCTCAAAGTGTGCGAGTGGTGCGGAGAGTTGGAGCACCTCAAAACGTATCCACAAGTGGTCCACTGGGTGAACGACCAGTGTGCACCAACCTTTGGGTCGGCCGCTTTCTGTGTGGACTTTTATTGGTACAAACAAGTCCGCAATGCCTCGATCATGCACATCGACAGCAGCATATACACGAGTCCGTACGAACAGTGTCGTTCGGCGTTTCTTCACGACTGGATCGGTCTCTCCAAGTGAGTGGAAAAGAGTCGAGAGTAGTGGTGGCTCTACTAGCACCATGGAAACCTGCTGACTGGTTATGTACTTGTGGTGCCGGCAGATGGTCGGCCCTCAGCTCGGCGATTCTGCTGATCTACATGACGTGTGTGCTACGTCTCACGTGCGGTTTATTGAGCCAAACGCGTCGCTTTCTCGACGACGAGGACGCCGCCGTTCAAGAAAAGTTGCCGTTGTTGCACCCACCTCCACGCCAGGCTCCCCATACGCATGCTACCTAGAGTTGGTGTTGCGCACACGATCGCTTACCTGTTTGTGCTCGAGAAATCCCTTGTTTGAGCCACGAATGCCTAAAAATAACTTTGCACGAGGAACTGACTCGGTATCCCAACACACCTGGGTCCTCATCTATTTTGGATGATGGGATCTGATGCTAAACATGCGGCTGGTTTTGGTGGCGTTTGGCGTTGGTTTCACCACTTCTACCCAGTCGCTACAGCCAAAGGCGACCACCAGACCGACAGACCGACAGACAGGCAATTGGGGAGTGCTCGCTCTTGTCGCCGTCGATCTTATCGTCGCGTGTACCGTCGGTGGGGGGGGGCATTCCAGCGGAGAGATCAACCACAACGTGCGTGAACGGGTGCGACCTTACGATCCGACGAACGCGATCCTGACGCCAAGCGGCACGCGAGCTGGAACTCGCTTTGTTACCTTTGACGAGTGTCAAGAGTTCTTGATCGACTGAAAGCCCAGTTTCTTGAAGAAAAGCCCCAGCGACAACAAAGCGATCGGCAACCGCCCATCAAACGATGGTGCTCAACGACGCCAAAGTCACCAAGCTCATCAAGACCCTGGAAAAAGCAGCGGTCGAGAAGCGAGACGTCACGATCGACGAGATCATCTCCAATCCCATCTCGTGTGGGTACTTGCTCGATTTTTGTCAGAAAAGTGTACGTGTTGCACGCTTTGCTTTACTTTGCTTGTTGGTGATGTGGATTGGATGGCAAACGCTGAATGCTGTCACTTGCCGTCTGGTTAGTACTGTGCCGAGAACCTGCATTTCTTCATGGCGGTCGACAAGTTTAAAGACGAGTGTTCGCTTCTGGATCTGAATGATCCGCTCGGCATTCAGACTTGCAAAGACATGGCCGACCAGATTTGGGCCGATTATTTATCGCACAACTCGCCCAACGAAGTCTCGCTGCCGTCCGAGGACCGAGAAGTCACACTGCGACGCATGAAATCTCCGGCCGAATACGGTGGCAAACTATTTGATGTGGCCACGCAGGACGCCATCAAAACGCTTCAAAGAGACACGTTAGGACGCTTTCTCAAATCTTCGCAGTTTAATGAAATGGCCGACAAATTGAGAAGCGTGCAAGCTTACATGGCCCAGGCAGAGAACGAGGCATACGAGATTGTGCCTCCTACCAAGTCCTCGCTGACGGAAGACCGACTGAATGGCCCGCTCGACTTTACCATTGAAGAGATTCTCACAGATCAGATTCTCTTCACAGAGATGGTCAACTACCTCGAGAAAAGTGAGTCACGACGCGTCTAGTCCCCGAGCGGCAGAACCAACCTCACAGCCTTCCTGTATGGGGCTTCTGATGTTGTGGTGCTGTTTGTAGAATTCAAGGCAGAAAACATCAAATGTGCCCGACAGATCCACGTGTTTGAGGACCTCGCCATGGAGAAGAAACCCGACGAACTCAAGGATTTCGCCTGGGACATTTACCTGAATTTCATTGTGCCCGGCTGTGCGTACGAAGTGTCCTGCTCGAATCTGGATAGAAAGTCAGTGCAATTGCGACTGGGCTGTCCGCTCAAGGGCATGTTTTCGGCAGTCAAGGACGGATCCATCTTTGTGTTGAAGCAGGACCTCAAGGCGTTTTGCCAGAGCATTCATCCCAAAGTGCTCCGGGACCATCTCAAAGAAGGACAAGGCAGCGCTTCTTCGCCGAGGAAACGAATCTTCAGTCGCATTCGAAGCATCTTTTAGAGACACTCGCACAAAGAGAGAGAGAGCAAGAGATCTCATGCAACATGGGGGGCAAACAGCAAGGACACAGCGTGAACAGCCACTTGAAAGGCCGGTACAATATGATGGGAGGATGCAGTGTGTGCGTGGGGAGATGGCATTGGCATGCATGGCGGTGGCTCGAGGCTCGTAGGGTGGAAGAGAGCTTTGGCGCCATTGATGCTGCTTTTCTTTACAATACACAACAGTGAAAGAAAGATTAGTCACTCGTAAGAAACCAACGAGCCTTTTCGTGTTGAAAGCAAGAGATTGGCTCGTGGTCAATTGGACACCGCCAAACTCTTTGTCGCATCATCTCGAAAGTGGTTGAACCATTCGTTTTCAGAGGGTCGCAGCCGTTTTTCTCCACGCCCGACCAACTCTGCGTCGATCATGCGCGCCACGAGCACGTTGCTGGTCAGTCTGGTGCTCATTGCAGGTGGTCTCGTCTTGATTCTCTTTGGATCTCGCGCGCTCAACGATGCGAACAAACGATTGGGTGATTTATTGACGCGGACAGTTGTGCTCTCGGCCCAAGAGCCGCGCTACAACCAATTTCTTGCTGCGCCATCCTTTGGCTTTGAAATGGACGATCAAAAGCACTCGAGTTTTTACTTCTTTAACCTCACCAACGCGCAACAAGTGCTGCAGGGTCAAATGCCTCACGTTGTTCAAGTGGGGCCCTATGTGTACAAGCGCCTCACGCGCAAGATCAATGTGCAGTTCTTCACGGCTCCTGCCACCAGTGGAAGCAGTCGTTCCACGCGGCAAGTGCGGTACCAGGTTCAGACCACCTATTTCTTTGTGCCAGAACGGTCCAACGGCACTGAACACGACCGGATCGTCAGTATCAATGGCTCGTACGCGCGCAGAATCCATCAGCTACAGAAAGTGGGCATGGACGAACGCTTGCTGGCATCGGAGTTTGCGCAGAACGTGTTGGCCAGGTATGCCAATCATCTACGCGGTGACTTTCTGGCCAATCTCAAGCAAAAAGCACTGGGCCATTCGCTGCCACAGACTTTTACCAAAGTGGTGCAGCAGAGTCTGCAATCCGTGCTCCATCGCAACCAGAAACGCATGGATTCGTCCAGGTTGACGTCCAATCTAGTGCAAATGTTTGCTTCCACCCGTACCGACATGATTCCGCAAGTGCTTGCAGACATTTACAAAGACATTTCTGATCGTTTCATGCCCGACATCATGACCAAAACACTGGCAACCGCCACCAAGCAAGCGCTTCCACGGGTTCTGGCCAACACCCACCAACGTCTGTTGGTCGAGAGTGGGCCGTTTATGCTACGACAGCAATTTGTGCATCAAAAACGCCAGCACGTGCCCATGTCGTTGGGTTCACTGAAGCGGAATCTGCCGCGCATCGCATTTCCCTACGCTCTCAAAGAAGTGTACGACGTGGCGTGTCTCGAAGTGTTGCCTTCCTACTTGCTGACGCTCAAACTGGAGATCATTCAACAAGACATGGCCACCAACCTCGTTCTGGCGGACGTCGCACAGCACAACGTGGTCACGCGGTGGCGGAAAGGACGTTCAAGAATCGATTTTGATTCTTTTGTTGATGACCAGCCGCTTGGAATGCCACGCAAGGGGTTTGAGTTGTATCCGACCCTTCAGAGCCAGGAACTCAGTGAAGAAGTGGCGTATTTGCTGCTCGGAAGTGCCGCCAACAAACGTTTTTCCATCGTGGACTATCCGGAACTAGTGGATGGCACCTCGATGGCTTCCAAGATGGCTGTCCCTTTGGGGTTTGCGCTCTGGAAACAAGTAATCGCCATGAACGAGACCGCCATTTCGCTGTTGATCACTGGTGTGAACAACGATGTCGCGCTCAAATCCGACTTTCTCACGCGTGAACAAGTGCTGTTTGTGCGTCAGTATCTGATCAAATGGAGCCAGAGTGATCTTGTTCAACGCGACCGTGAGCGGTTCTGGCGTCAAGGAGGCTTTGCACTACGAAGCGTGCACAGCCAGGTGGAACCTGCGGTGGACATCGACTTTGAACTCTTTGGTGTCCAGAATGGGTTCGAATTGAGTACTAAAGCGTCCACCATCTCCAATGATTCGGCTGCCATCTTGTGGAACAGTTCCCATGCATTTTCGTTTCTCAACGTCTACCATGGCTTCCCGTTGTGGGTTCTGGCTATCCAGGGCGATGCGTCAAGCATCCAACAGATCCAGACCGGCGTGACAGGACTCACCACAGCGCAAATCCAGGTGGTGGTCGACTGGATCAAAGGCTTACTTGCCAACAGCTTTCTATGGCGACGAGCGTTGCGCCAATGGAGTCAAGGAAGCTGTGTCTCGGTGTTACAGTTGTCCTTGGATGCATGTCTTCAGTACGATCTCGAGCCACTCATTCCAGGGCAACAAACGGGGTTGGAGATGAATGTGGCATCCGATTCCGCCATTCAACTCTCCACCGATTCGAGAGATTTCTTGTGGGACGCCACCAACGCGTATTCTTTCCTCAACACTCAGGGGTACGTCGCATGGCTTCTAGCAGCGAAGAATGTCGAGTCCTTCACGGCGCTCGTGACTTCGCTCGTTCAAACCTCTCCAACCAAACTCGCGTTGGAAAACAGCCTGACTCTTTCGGCTGCCGTGGAGGCGATCGTGGAGTGGTTGATGGCGTGGCAGGATAATCCATTGAATGTGCTCGCCACGACCCAATGGTGGCATCAAAGCTATTGTCGAGAACGCGAATTGATCAGCACGGGCCCTGCAACAGTGACTCCCACGGCCAACAAAGCCTCGTGCGAGCCCCAAACGACCGAAACAGTGGTCACCTCGACGCTGGTTAAAGCCAACGGGGTGTCTCCGTTCTTCAAGAAAGAGCAGACAATCGAGATCCACGAAACGACTTGCACTTTGGATCCCAATACCAATCTCTACACGCAAAAGGATTCCGTGTACCAGATCCAGGCGATCGTGTACTCCTGTGACTGCTTGGATGCCACACTGAGCCTTGAGACTTCCGTGGCGACGTTGCCCATGTCGGGCTTTGAGTTGGGATCCATCCAACCACACCAGACCCAGAGTCTGCAGCTCTCGTCGGCTTTGGCGTCGTTGCTTTGGGATCGTTCGTGGAAAACATCGTTTCTGAACGAACAGGGCTTTCAATTCTGGAACCAACTGAGTGGCACGCTGAGCCAAAACGTGTTGGACGATGTGACCAGTGATGTGGTCGCTGCCTGTTCCAAACTGGTCGGCGGGGGAAGCGCAGCGACCTCTGGCATCTTCAACGAGACGCTTGTTGACACAACCGCCTGTAAAAGTGTCACGTGGAATGACTTGATGAACGTTCGCTCATGGGTGTTGCGCGCTTCGCAGACGAAATGGCTGCAAACGGGGCTGCTTGAGCAATGGCGAGACGGACTGTCTACCCAGCCGGTTGATAACAATGTCATGGACCTCGAACCGTATCGAGACGGTGTTCAAACGGGCTGGGAGCTCTGGTACGGATGTCGTGCCGAAGGTTGTACGCTCACCACCTCCAACCGAACCAGTTGTATGATTCCCATGGACGCGTTTCGGCTCTGGGACGAGAGCGAGCCGGCGTCTTTTGTCACTCAAAGCGGTTTTGGCATGTGGCAGAGCTTGATGGCCTCGATTTCGCTGGCCAGCAGTGACTCGGTGTTGGTTGAAGAGATCCAGAACCTCACGGCACTTCGGGCCGCAACGACCAACAGTGCGCAAAGTGCCGCAAAGCTCAAGATTGCACAGGCGATGAACCTGGGCAAGTGGCAGGACTGGATGGACTACGTGGTCCTCTGGTTGATCCAATTGCAGGCCAATGAGTACGTGCTTCGCGATGTTCTTGGTCATTGGCTCCATGCAACGTGTGAGACGGAAGCCAATTTTGTGGAATTGGCGTTGATCAAAGACGACAACGCGACTTCCCATGTCGTGGATTGCCAGGATCAGTATCAAGTGACGCTGGACAAGTCCATCGGGGACTTGCAGGTCTCGGTGTCCCGGCCCACCACGTTCTTTGATCCAAACTACATGCAGCAAAGTGCACTGTTTGTGCCGACGAAGCAAGTGCAAGCGACGGAGATCACGACCACTTGTGCACTGGATGGCTCTGGTCCAGGCCTCATTAAGACGGTCAACACTAGGATCAGCTCCAAGACAGCCACGGCCTGCAACTTTCTGCATGTCCTGAGCGTCGATGAACTGCAGACCAATGAAACTGCGCTATCACTTGCGCGCAGTGAAAGTAACTCGGTGCAGCCCTTTGAGTTGAACGCCAAGGGTACCGACCAAACCAGCATTCAAGGGGTCTCCATCGACCTGGCGCTGGCTTTGTGGGAACGCCACAATGCCTGGAGCTTCACGAATCTCACGTCGTTTCTGATCAACTGGCAGCCCTCCATGAACGATTTGACCAAGCTGTCGACCGTGAACGCAGGCTTAACAGTGTTTCTGCAGGCAGCTAAGGACTCGATTTCCAGTGCGTCGTTGGAAGTTTTCGCCAAGTACTTGAACGACTGGGAAATGAGTGAGGTGTCGACCACACGCGTCGCAAAAGCCTGGATCGCGACCAAAACGGACCCGATTCTCGATCTGAGTGACTCCCTTCCAGGCGTTCAGTCGGGTTTTGAGATTCTTCGAAGCCCTGCATGGAACGACAGGACCGATGTGAAACCCCAGGACGCGGTCTCGTTGAACCAGTCCCAATACTTGTGGAACCCGGCCAACGCATACTCGTTCATCAACACGAATCCCACAGCTCAGAAGCTCTACGGTCTGCCCATTGGCTTTGAGGCCTGGAAAGAGATCTACAACGCCATCGACTACAGTTCCGAGTGCCTCGTCGAGCAGTTCCCACTGATCAATGCCCTGGAGCACAAGTTGGCTAACGAATCCGGCGTGCATCGGCTTTCTGTCAATGACCAGCAAGCGTTGGTGAAGCACATGAGCCAAGACACCAGTCTATCGGAGCTTCAGCTGGCCATTGTCGCCCAATATCTATTTGATTGGTCGTGGAATATCATCCTGCAAGACTACGTGGTGCACCAATGGGCCCATGGACTCACACCGCGAGGTCAACCCGACGTGTTTTATGACTTGAGTAGGTCGTTGTATCGCTTCGGGGTTGACCCCACCACCGCGCCACAAGTGTACGGCCATGACTTCTTTGCGTTGGCCAAGACCACGGAACAACGAACGGTGCTGGCGGGCGTTTCTCCAATGTCCCTGCGAAAGCTCTGGAGCAAAACCTCGCCGGGGTCGCTGCTGTATCCTCAGTCGTTGGTCGTCTGGTGTGCCATCGATCTCTACGACGCTTGGCTCGGTACAGCCAGTGCGTGCAGCCACTTGTTGGATGAGTATGGTCAAGTGGCTTCTCCAGTGATCGACCAGTTGACGCTGGCGTTGGGCAAAGCTACGCAACCCCTGACGCGTGCGTCCAATCTCACACGGCTGTCACTCGAGTACCTCAGCACCACTTTAGAGATGGAGCTCTTCGAGATCCTTTCTGTCGCCACGTGGCTTCGACAACTTCCTCAAAGCTCCTCCTTTTTCCAAGCTATTCAGATGCAGCGATGGCTGGTGGAGCCAGCCAAGCGTTGCGTGGATCCTCTTTGCTTTGGGTACGAGCTCTCCTCAGTGTTTCTAGCCAACGAATCGATTCCGCGCAATGCGTCGAACGCCCTGTTGGAGCCCAATCGGGTGCTCAACGGTGCATTCGTGTCGACCCAATGCAACATATCGACCCCAACGGCGCTTTTGCTCTGGAATTCGTCGCGCGATCTGGCGTTTGTTAATTCAAAGGGCTTTGCACTGTGGCTGGCATATGCTCAATCACCAGCAGGCGAGGCTTCGCGCAATGCCGTCTTGAAAGGCGACCTCGCGCTGAAAGACTCATTCAGTGGCAAGACCTCGACTGAAGTCTCTTGCACCCTTGAAGCAGTGGGGCATTGGATCGCGTCGTGGCTTCGCCATCCGTGGACACGACAATACATTGAAACCAAATGGTTTGTCGCCACTTCCAAGGCCAACGTCAACAACCCAGGCGACTTGACTTCCTGCTTTGCATTGGGGTCCTTTGACAAGAGTGCATCGCCTGCGCTCACCACCGAGTCCACCCGCAAAGTTTGGTCTCTTGTCTCACAGGTGCTCTGGGATCAAAATGAGCAAGTCTCGCTGCTTCACCAAGACCATGGTTGGCCATTGTGGCGAGCAACTCTTTCAGCGTTGTGTGCATCGTCGGATGCCATGACCGGTAACTGCCTGGCGCCGGTCAGTGGTTCCACGGTTGCTGCTTCGGTGGCGTTGGCGTTGCTCTCCCAAGCCATTCAGACTCGAGTTCTGGCTCTAAACGACAGCGACGTTGGTGAATTCAACTCTTCCACCGCTCAGCACATGATCACGAGCGTTGTGCATCCCTGGATGAGCCAATGGCTTGACAGCGACACCCTGGTGACCTTTATCGCAGGGTTCCTCCCACCCAATGAATCCCCCACCAACACCAAAGACCATGCCCAAGCCATGCAGCAACTGGTAGCAGCACAGTTTGTGAATGCGACTCTCAGTCGTATCAACTTCTCCGTTGGCGATCAAGGAGTTCTCTCGGAGAAATTCGCCCAGCAAGAGATGGTATTCAATGCTACTTCGCGCGTTGTGGAACCCACCAACAGCTCGACGCCGTTTGGAGGCTTTTGCGAGCTTCGATCGTATTGCGAGCTCAGTGACCAAGACATCCGCTTTGCATACGATTTGGAAGCGGATTGTGGCTTTGGCAAAGACTATTCGCTCGTCTTTGACAATGCATTGGGTCTTCTCCAGGTGCTTTCGGATTCTCAAAGCTTCACGTGGGCGTCCATCAATCGTACGACTACGCGAGGAGCTCTTGTGATCAACGCGTTGCTATCGCTGCCATTCCATAGCCAACAGGAATGTGTTGCCATGCTTTCGGTGCTTCCACAAGCATTTGGCACTGCCAATGGGCACACTGGAGCTGAGTTGTGTCTCGCCAGCAACGCCGACAACCAAATCTATGCCGACCTCTCGAGTGTTTTCCCAGCGAACCTCCAGTCGTTGACTGCTGGATCCACTTTGCAATCGATCGCATTGCTCTCGGATCTCAAGAAATACCTGACGTACGTGGCAACCAAACTGGTGTACGAGCCCCAGGTTCTTGGCATCCCCGTTGGTTCGTCGCACCCAGAACCAGACACGACTGGGTTCCCACTTGGCGGCTTCTTGTGCGCGTCCACACCGTCCGAGTTCCTGTTCATGGATCCTAGCGACGTCACCAAGCACGGATTACTGGCCAACGACTCACTTGGCCAGGGTTTACCCAGTTTCTCCTTCGAACTACCGGACGCCAAGCAAGTCTCCACATTCAAAAACAGTCTGACCGCCATCGGACGACTCACGGCCATCAACAACATCACCAACGTGCCTATCAATGGCGTCTCCATGAACCTGCTGGCCAACAGGTTCACCGATGGATCCCAGTTCACCAGCGACTTGTTTGTGGCCCAGAACGACTCGTTGGTGCCTTCCAAACTGATTTTCTACTGGGACTTTGGCCAACGACTGGTGCGCATCGATTATTCCCGACAAGTTACACGCTTTGGCATCCAGTTGCTGCGCTACAACGTCAGCGACTGGGAAGCACCGACCTTGTACCCGAGTGGCATCTCGCAAATGTCCAGTGAAGTGCTCAAACACCTCAGCCTGGTCAATCTCAGCCATGTGTTTGACGACGAACTGGACATTTGCTTGAGTTTTCCTCATTTTCGAAGCGTCGGCGACGTCTCGACCGTCTCGAGCAGCTGGCAGCAGACCAACCTGGGCGTCAAAAACGCGCTGCAGTCTCCGTCAGTCAAGTTAGTCGCGACCACGACCAACGGTGCGACTGACAGTGCCCACGAGAGTGTGGTAGACGTCGACCCGACCACGGGCAGCGTGTTGAACCGGCGGCTCTCGTGGCAGCTCAACCTGCCAAAAGTCACGAGCGGACCTATGAGCGTATGGCATTTCAACTTGAGTTCCATTGCGCTGCTTCCGCTGGTGGAAATCAAGGAGCAGAGCAGCATTTCACCGCAGAGTGCGTTCGAGTGGGTGCATTTGGTCAATTCCGGGCCGTTTGCCAGCGAGAAAGTTGCGATTTGGCAAGTGGTTGGCGGGGGAATTTACATCGCTTTGGCGCTGGTGCTGGTTGTGTGGCATCTTGTGCGTCGTCGCCAGCTCTCCAAGCGGCAAGCAACGAGTCAGAGGGTCACCCCAGCAGAAGTGATGGCCAGCGAAACGGCACGCAAGAGCAGCCCCATGCCACACGGCGACGACGACAACGTCGACACCACCACGGCCAAATGGAACGTCATGCGGGCAGTGGAACAAACGGATCAACTGAAGCACTCGTAAACTCAATACAAGCATCGTACGTAAAGAGAAAAGCATGTTAACTGGCGGTTGACATTTGTCTTGGTCGTCTAGCGGAGGAGTTGTGTTGGTTTCTTGCGATAAAGCGATAGTCACGAGACGGGGGAAGGTTACCAAGCTACGTGTGCTCACTGCTGAGCCAAGGACGATGAATGGTCGTCGTCGCGATCCCAAGTGCGCGCGTGACGCGCGTTTTCGTCCTGCCATTTCGTGCGAAAGGCCTCAAAGAAATACAACTGCTTTTCTCGGCGAGTGATCTTCGACTCCACGGTCAGCATGAACGACGAGGCCAGAGAAGCTTGCGCAGATGCGGCCAACGCAGCTTGCGCGGCTTCAACATCGCCCATGCGGTGGCTGGTGCTTGCACGGCTGGATCGACTGCCTCGCTTCGTCCCGGACGGCACTTTGGTCGGCATGAGGAAGGGCTCATACAGCTGCACCGTGCACCAGATCACTTCGAGGTTCACGATGCGACTTGCGGTGTTAGTACTGTTGGAAAGATGGTGGGAAGGGTGCGACCTCTCCATCACACTTACCACGCGCGCTGCGACAGTGCGCTCACCGATGGGTTCTGTGTCTTCGTCATCTCGAGACGACTTGGATCCCGACGTGGATCTTGTTCCTGATCGGCTGCTGCCGATCCCATTGACAAAGCCATTGGTCGATCGAACCGTTTTGCGTCTCGCTGCATTCGACTCAATAGACCCGAAAGAAGCCCCAAACAACCGTTCACTGAAGAGAATCGTGTCACCTCGCAGGATGTCACCAGGTTGGCAGCATTCAATCTGGAAAATCTCCGCCGCATTGGATGGTTTGAGCGCGTTTCGTTTGTCTTCGTCCTTGGTTTTGGTGTAAAATTGGCTCACGGTGCTCTGCTCACTCGACATACCCATCGCATTCAAAGCAAACACGCGCACGCGATACACACTGTTGGGCACCAAATCCTTCAGCACTGCGAACGATTCAGTACCTTCATACGCTCTCAACCATTCCTGTGAGTTGGCCGCAAGAGCATTGGCAGCCAACGTTAGTGTTGTTGCTCCTCCGCCTGAACGTGACCCATCGAACAAAGTCTCCATGAATCGAACCTCTACGACAAACTTGAAGGCACCGTGGTCACCCGCAAACCAATTGAGCGTCGCAGTTGTCGCCGTTGTGGCAACGATTCCGGCACAAGTGGGAGCATTTGGCGCCGTCCAAATCTCCAACGGCTCGCTCAGCTGACTGGCGGCATGGGACGCCACGGCGCGAAGTCGGAACGAGTACTTGGTGTTGGGTTCCAGCCCACTCACCTGTGTCGTGAGTTGCTGCCCACGATAGCATACGATTGAGTAATTCTCTCCTGCTCTCGTTGGGTCGTCTGCTCCGCTTTCATCGCCTTCCGGGTCCTGGTTGGACATCATGCTCTTGTTGGTGTCGGTACGCTTGAGTACAAAAGTGACGTCCACTTTGTTCCACCATTTGGTGAACTCTTCAAACGAGATGCGACCATCGCCGTCTTCGTCAAACTCTTCCAGGTACCAAGCGATTCTTTCTCTCGTTGCCGAGACACCCAGCTCTTCCAACAGCGTCACAAACTCGCCAAGTTCAATAAAGTTACTGCCGTCCACGTCGTACCGGTCAAACTTTTTGCGAAAGTCCACGGCCCCACCACCATCGGTTTTGTGTTCTCCGGCCCATTCCTTGAGTAAGAACGCAATCTGGTCGTCGTGACGGGCGCCCTTGGGTAGATTGGCCGAAGCGAGCTTGGATTTGGCCTGCAGGGCTTCATTGGAGATTCGCGGCTTGGCGTCGCAGCTGGTCCAGCGCAACCGCACACTCTGGCTCGTCGGAGGTTCGGCCAAAGTCGGTGACGCCGGGGTCAACAGCAACGTGTTGACAATGGCTGGTTCACTATGCAACGAGCTCAGGTTCTCGCTTTCGTTGACGGCCTGCACGCGAAACTGGTAGGTGCTGGCGCTCGCAAGACCATGCACCGTGAAATGGGTCTTGGTGCCGTGGTAGATCTCCACGTACTCGCCTTGTTCTTCGTTAGTGCACTGCTTGAGAATGAAGCGACAGTTGTTGGCGCAAGTGGTGGCGCCGTTCGTCGAGTCGGAAGTGGGCAAACATCCACGAAAGAACCGCTGGAATTCTTCCCACGAGATCAACTCATTGTCATCGGTTTCAATGGCATCAAACACACTTAGAAACGTACGATGGTTGGTCGGGGTCGGTGGACTTTCGGCATTGTTGTTGCTCGAGTGGTGGTGGCTGGGTAACTTCTGTAGAAACTCCATGAGCCTCGGGCGCTTCTTCTCAATTTCGTGCATGAGCTCGTCACGAGATATTTGGCCGTTGCCGTCCTCGTCAATCTCGTCAAACAGTTTGCGCAATTCCTTGAGCTGTTTGTCAAAGAACTGCGCTCTTTCCCAACACAACGTGATGGCATTGGCACTCACACGCAACGCAAATGGACTCGGCGGCATCTCGGGAAACGTCGAAAAATGGCCAAACACAAATGGTCCGGCGCCAAAGCCGTTGAGCGCACGCACGCGAAACAAGTACTTGGTGTTGGCCTGTAGGCCCGTCACGACAAAATGATACCGAGGCTTGCCACCATTGTCTTCATAGTTTTTCGGGTCACGATACAACTCGGTGAAACTGCTCTGGCGAAAGCTCACGCTGCCTTCTTCGCCGGCCGTCTCGAGCACATAAAAGCTGGCACCGTTGTTCTTGAGTGAGTCGACTTGTGGTGGCAACCAACGAAGCAGAATCATGCTGGTGGGGTCGATGCTGGTGTCATGGTCTCGAAAAAACGATGGCGGCCCCGGTGGCAGTCCACGGGTCAACAATGAAGTCAACGCGTGCTGATCACGTTGCACACACGACCAGATCTCGAGTTGTTTGAGTGATTGGTGGCGTTTGGCATCGTCCCACTGGGAAAACGCACAGCGCTTGGGTGCTACTTGCTTGACTTTTTGCATGTCGCACTCTGGATGGCACTGGAAGCGCTTCATCGCGCGACGTTTCATGTGACCAGGTAATTCCGCTCGCATGCGATGTAGCCGCTGGTTCTGCGACTCGGTCATTCGTCTTGAAGACCCCCCTCCACCACCACCAGCAGCGGTACTCGTTGGGTTCCCAATGACCAGCTGAAACGCGTTGAGCATGCCACATTCGTGGCAGACCGTTTCCCACATGCACACGTGCTGCAACAATTCCCCCGTGTCCCCGAGCCGTTTGCTGGTCCGTTTGTCCTGGCCCATGACCTGCAAAAACTCTTTCATCGAGACCAATCCATCGCCATCGGCATCAAAAAACTCGACCAGACGAAGCATTTCTTCGGGTTGCAACACGAGGCCGCACTGGTTCATCAATTGGCCAAACTCTCTGGCGTTCAACTGGTTGAAAAACTCCATTTTGGCGTCGTTGTCCTGGTCCAACTCGTCGTTTTCTTCGATTTGTTGGCGCGCCACTTGTTTGCGGTATTTGGTTTCACAAAACTGTTCAAAGGCCTGTTTGTAATCGATTTCACGCCGATGCAGCAGCTTGAGAAACACGTCGCGGATGCTCGACGACGTGCAATGCACATCGCAGGCGATCGGGTCAAAGGATTCCCATAGAATACGGCATTTAGTGGTGGCATTGGCACAAAACCCTGAACTCCAGGTCACCCACGCATCAAACAACGTGCGATCCACGGCCTTGAGCGCGCGACCAACTTGTTCCCAATGGCTGGTGGCTCGACTGGTTGACCCGGGGCCGCCACTCTCGAACTCGTCGTCCTCGTACTCGTTCTTCTCGTGGGTGCCATGACCACTCGTGTGTTCATCCGGATCGTCTTGGTCTTCTTCTTGCTCGGTGGGCTTTGGAATGTGCTCCAGGAACTTGAGCGCTTTGTCGCGCAACGCCTTTTGCACCAGCCAATTGTTGAAGCTCTGTTTGCATTTGCTTTCACGCCATTTCTGCTGCGCAACGGCCTGCTGGGTTTTTTGCTGCTTCTTGAGCGCCATTTTGCTCTTTTCCAGGTCCCCGTGGCGACCCTGAAAGCCCTCGTTCATGGCATGGACGTATTTGAGCCCCGAGTTCTGCATCAATTCGACCGTGGACGACGGGAACTTGAGGTATTTCTTGCGCACGATACCCTTGTGCGAGAAATCAAAGCGTGCAGCGCCACCACCAGCCATGACACTGCCACTCGCCCCGTGGGTTCCAGGTCGTTTGGGGTTGGTGGGGTCCGACGTGGAGACCGGCATGCGAATGCGAAGACGTTCTTTCTTTTTGACCCACGCGTTGTGCGCCACGAGGCCTCCTTCTGCTTTTTCTTGCTTTTCTTTACGAGCATCTTGCTCTTTGTCTTCGGCGTCTTCTTCGACCCACTTGAGAATACGTTTGACGCCCAACGCGTTGAGCACACGTACTTCCTGTTCGGCGAGGCGACTCGAAACCTTGATACTGCTGGTGGTGGTGGTTGCTGCTGTTGCTGTGGAGACCGCAGCATCGGCACTGTCGGTGCTGGCATCCTCTTCGTCGTCGTCCTCGTTGACATTGTCCTTGAACTCTTGTTCTGGTTGTCTTTCTTTCTTGGCAAAGCTGTGCACTTTGGTCTGAAGGTACCCGACGACGCGACTCTGGGCCTGGTGCCAGGTCTTTTTACACAAGGAGAGGAAAAGCTAATGGAGATGCAACAACCAACAACCATCAGCAAAAAAAAAACCGGCGTCAACCAAGCAACCGAGCGGTACCAAAAGAGCAAACCGCGGAGAAGGACAATATGTGGCGCGCATACCTTGTTTTGCTTCTTCTGGTCTTTGGAGAGTTGTCGTCTCGCCGCGATCTTGGCCGTGTCGCCCTTTTGCGCCTTGGCCGCCACGTGCCACTTGAGCGTCATGTAATACGTCTTGCTTTCGGCATCGAACTCCATCATTTGCCGGGTGCTGCTGGAGAATTCATTCGCTTGCGCTTCGGTCAGTGCGACCCGTGAAAAGGTATGATACTTGGTGGTCCATTTGACCCAAATGTCGCCCAGCGACCGCACAGGGCACGAACAAGGACGCTGCACGGGCATCCCGGCGTCGTTGAGTTGCACACTGCACTGGTTTAAGACACTCTGGGCCATGCGAATCACGCCCGTTGTGATTTTGGGACCATTCTTGGAGAGTGTGCCGCCTTCGCCGGCCCCGACGACTTTTTCCGCGATGGAGAGACAGCTCTCCTTGGTGGTGGCTCGAAATGGATCGAGGGCTTGGATCATTTTGTCGGTGATCAGCCCTGGTGAAGTGCCGATGCAACGCTTGCACAGAGAACACTTTTTGGCCGGACACTGGCACCGAGTCTTTTGTCGTGGCACAGCATGCGCTGGGTCATGGCAGATCCCGGGGCAGTCACACTTTTCACTGCGGCCCGTCTTGAGCACACAGTCAGTGGCGGCCAATGACACCGCAAGGTCGAACCAGTTCTGGTCGTCTGTCGCACGTTCGATGTTTAGTTGCGTGATGGCACGCACGACCCGTTCGTATTTGTCTTTGCGAACAACCCAGACGTTGAACTCGACTTGTTTGGCCAACTGGGGCTTCGTGGTCGAGGCGGATCCACCCTGTGGGGTGACTGGCGACGTCGCTCGCAGCCCATGGGCTTTGCCTGCTGTCAGAGTTTGTTTGCGAGCCGTGGCGGCAGTGGAGCGCCGCCGGTTGGCGGATGGGTTGGTCTGCTTGGCTTTGTCTTCATCGCCTGGGTACGGATCGTATAGCTCGTCCAGATTGGAGGTCATTGGTGGAGCAGCCATTGTCGTCGAGGCTACTCGAGCCGCGTTGGCCCTCGATCCACTTCGCTGGTCCGTCGCCACCATTGTCAACGCCACAAATCAGCTTCTAGAAGCCCCCAAAAGCACGCTAAACGCGCATCAAACACAGGAAAAACCGTTGCGAACGCGGTCCAGGTTCAAGTTGCCGTTGAGCCGTTACACCACACCACTAGCTTCTCTCGGCTGCGATGAAACAAGTTCGGCAGATCCCGTAAGAAAGGTCAAAACACCATGAAGAGAACAAACGAAAGGCATTCGTGTGTGGAAGGATATGGGGAACTGCCGTGCCGAGCTCGTTTACACATTTCTTTCGGGCATCGCGCTTGAACGATTGGATCAGAAGATGGCAGCATCTTCCGGTACTGTCGCGAGGAATAAAGGAATTCATTGTGCGGCGCTCTTGATGGCTTTTACGATCGAAAGATCCTGATGTTCTTGATGGAAAAAAACGAATGATGCGACAGCTTGGTGGCATGAGAAGACGACTTGCATGACCATGGAGACGCGAAGGCCAGTGGACAAATTGACGGCAGCAACGATGATGATGATGAATCGACCGTTCTGTATCTCTCTGCATGGAGACAAGCAACTCCAGGTGATAGTGCTCTCCGCTCAAGCGATCCAGCATCAACAACTGTAGGAAGCAGTGATGTCCTGTCTTCCAATTCCGCCCGCGTTGACGGTGACGAAAGCGTTCATGCGACACCTGCAGCTGGAACTGCAGGAGCTTCCGCGCTTGGCAGACGTGAATCGCAGACGTGTATCACATTCTTTGCACATCACTCTGAAGAGTTGCCAAGCGTGGAGTCTCCTTGCTGCCTGTAATTGGCGTCTGAACCAAAGCTTCTTCTGGCGCATCATTTATCGCGAATATACCAGGCATACATGACGTGTATCTGCCTCGTCCCATACGTCAATGGCTTGTCTTCCTGGTCGTACAATCTCATCCTTTTTTAGCCAATCATCAGTCCCCGGGAAGAGCGGTTTTGACTTCCCGGTCGGTCATTCCATCACTCCACCTTGCCACCCAATACCCAAGCATCTGTAATGACGGCATACCTTCCAGTTGAGTGTGGTGTCGGCGTGTGGGTTTGCTCTGGTTTGGTTGCATTTGGCAACAAAACTGACGGTTGATGGATATGAATGGCCTCGGTGGGCTTTTGGGTTTGGTTTGGTTTGGTTCCTGGTCTGTAGAAAGAGAACAAGCAATACAAGACCCAAGCATACTGGGAAACCCGCTTTGACCAAGAAGACCAGTACGAATGGCTCGCGTCGTTTCGCGATGTGCAGCACTTGTTGACACGTTTCGTGGCCAAAGAGAGTCGAATCCTCATCGTGGGCTGCGGCAATTCGAATTTCAGTCTCGACATGTACTCGGACGGCTTTGACCACATCACCAACCTGGATTTCTCCCAGAAAGTCATTGACAGAATGCGCAACAAGTGCGCGGTGCGTGGGGGAGGTGGAGCTGCAAACGGCGGCGTCAGTTCGGTGGTTGATGAGGCTGCTGATGTTTCAACTGACTGCTCGGTTTTGTCCATGCAGCAAGACATGCCCGAGATGCAATGGATTTGTGCGGACATGACCAAATTGCCAGAGGTCTTTGCAGCCAAAAGCTTTGATGTGGTCATTGACAAGGCCGCCATGGACGCTCTCATGGTGCGGTGTCGGCTATTTGCCTGCGTGGATGCAATGAAAGCGTTGCTGTACTTGAACTGACAACACCTCGTGCCCCAGTGTGACGAAGGAGACGTGTGGTCCCCGCAAGAGTCCATCCTGGCCGAAGCCCATGCCATGTGTGACGGCGTGAGCCGAGTGCTGACGGACGACGGCTTGTTCATTCAGATCTCGTTTGGCCAACCGCATTTCCGCAAGCGATTTCTCCTCGGTGCAAACCCCGAGGGCAACCAAAGCGTCTGCTACGGCTGGTCGTACTCCTATCACAAGATTGGTGAGAGAGCGAAGCTCATTATTCTCAGAGCCTGACAGATTGACTGACGTGGAATTGCGGTGGTGGTGTCAGACGTTGGCCTGGGGTATTTCTTCTATGTGCTGCAGAAGAAGCAGACGCTGTGTGAACAGGACGATGCTTAAGAGCATCAGCAGCATGTTCTGCTAAACGACTCATAGACAGACAGACACACACACAGACAGAAAGACCGCACACGATCCTCCAAAGGACCCGATCACAAACGTCGTACAAAGACAGAAGAGCGCCATTGTATTAATCCCAATACAAAATGCCCTTGCATATTAAGTTGAAATCCTTTTCTGCTTGGGTTTAGTCGGCAATGCCACCCAGAGTGAGCTTCTTGGGGTCCAGGTACTTGTCCAATTCCTCGGCCGACAGCTTGGAAAATTGCATGGCGACTTCCTTGACACTACGTCCTTCCTTGTACGAGGTCTTGGCGATCTTGGCACCCACTTCGTAGCCGACAATGGGGTTCAACGCGGTCACCAGGATGGGGTTCATGCCCACGAGTTCCGAGATGTGCTTTTCGTTGACCGAGAAGCCCGTGATGGCCTTATCGGCGAGCACGCGGCAGCCGGTGGCCAGTAATTGCAGCGACTGCACGGTGGAATCGGCCAGCACTGGCAACATGACATTCAGCTGGAAGCAGCCTGACTGGCCGGCAACGGTGGCGGTCACATCGTTACCCATGACGCGAGCAGCAATCATGGTCAACGCTTCTGGCACAACCGGGTTGATCTTGCCGGGCATGATGCTGGACCCTGGTTGCAACGCGGGCAGTTCAATTTCGGCAAATCCAGCGATTGGGCCGGAGTTCATCCAACGCAGATCGTTCGAGATCTTCATGAGCGACACCGCCAACACCTTGAGTTGCGCGCTGAGTTCCACGATGGAGTCTGGCGCGCTCAGGCCTTCAAACAAGTTGTCGTTTTGGGCAAACGGGCAGTCCAAGTTCTTGGACAGCACCTTGCACACCTTGGCACCGAATTCCGGGTGGGCATTGATGCCCGTGCCGACGGCAGTGCCACCAATTGCGAGGAGACGCACGCGTTCCATGGCGGATTTGATGCGCGCAATGTTCTTGTGGATCTGCGACGCCCAGCCGCCGAGTTCCTGTGCCAGCGTGATGGGCATGGCGTCCATCAAGTGCGTGCGACCAGTGGTGACGACGTGTTCGACGGTCTTGGCCTTGGCCTTGATGGCGTTTTCGAGGTATTCCATGGCTGGCACCAAGTTCTTGGAGGCTTCGAGGTAGCAAGCAATGTGCATGGCCGAAGGGAAGGTGTCGTTCGAGGATTGGGACATGTTGACGTGGTCATTGGGGTGCACTTTCTTGCCCAATTTCTTGGAGGCAAGCGTCGAGAGCACTTCGTTCATGTTCATGTTGGTGCTGGTGCCACTGCCGGTCTGGAACACCGACACGGGGAAATGCTTGGCATAGGTCGGGTAGTCCTTGCAGACCATGTCGACGCAAGCAACAATGGCATCGGTCATCTCCTTGTCCAACAGACCCAACTCATTGTTGGCCATGGCGCAGGCCTTCTTCAACTGAGCCATCGACGTGATGACTCGCTCGGGCAGAGGGTGGCCGAACGGGAAATTCTCGACGGCACGCTGACTCTGCGCCGTGTACAACGCATCGACGGGCACGTTGACGGGGCCAAGTGTATCGTTTTCCACACGGAACGCCATTTGGGGCAAAAAGACAAAGAGAAGCTTTTGGAGACTTGAGATCTAGAAGAAAAGATTCCAACTAACCGTTCCTTCCCTGCGCCAGTCCCCTCAGCAAGAGAGAGCCAACGAGCCAAAGACACGAAACCTTACCTGGACGACTTACTTCTTTCCACGTAAGCCGCACATTCTCTGAGTCCTTCAACAAAGATGCGTGGATCTCTTTGGTGTGGACCACCCAAACCGTCTTGGCCAGAAAAGTGGCATGGACCTACATGTGGGTGGGTGGGGTCCGTGCCACTTTTCTGGTCCTGTGGCACGTTCGGCAGCTGACCCTTGTTCGTGCAACCTATTCCCCCCTTGGCCCATGGGGGTTGGACGAAGGTTGCACATTGAATGGAGGTGTAATTTTTCCAGAGCAGGCCTGCGTAATTTACGGCGGGCCTTTTCTTTCGGAATATACAGTGGAACACGCAAGAAGTCAGCAAGAAGAGATGAGCCTACGACCGATCTTTGTGTTGGTGGGGGACTCGCTGACGCAGTCTGCCAGCAACGTGGAGCTGAGTGGATGGGGCTGCCTCTTGCAACAAGCGTACGTGCGTTCTGTTGACATTCTCAATCGCGGCACCTCTGGGTACACCACCAGGTGCGTCTGGTGCACTTGCCAAGGACACCACACCAGGAGCTCCTCTGAGTGGCTCACTTGATGTCATTTGCCTCAGAGACACGCTGAAATGGACACTTCCAGTGCTGCAGAGAGAATGGCGGACCCGTCGTGATCCTCAGTTGAGAGTCGATGGATGGGAAGAGTTTGGTGTGGACCCGAGACTGGTCATCGTATGTCTCGGTGCCAACGACGCCGCGTTGCTCACGGGCGTGAACGCCGATCAGCACGTGCCACTGGACGAATACGCCGGCAACTTGCGCACCATTCTGGAATTCTGTCTGGAGAAGGCGCCCAACGCCAAGGTGCTGGTGCTGACGCCTCCGCCGGTCATTGACGAATGGCGGCTCAAATTGTCTCCAAAGCCGGGCTTTCTCGACCGCTGTTGTGCCGTGACCGAGCGCTACGCCCAGTGCTGTGTGGAAGTGGTGCATTCGCTGCAACAAGAACACCCCAGTGACAATGTGGTGCAGTGCATTGACCTGTTTGAAGGATTTGGCCACGTGAGCGACCTGGTGAGCCATTTCTGCGACGGACTGCACTTTTCGGTGAGTGGCAATCAGTTGTTTCGTCAACTCATTCTCGACCGAATCCGTAGCCAGTGGCCTCAGTTGTCGCCCGAGCAATTGCCACCTCAGATCCCAGACCGTCAATAATAGAGAATAGTCTTTTGTGGTGTCAATTGAGGCAATGTCTGCAGAAAAGGCCTAAGCAAACACGGGGTTGAAAGCTTTTCTATCCTTGCCAACGTGACCGAAGGTGGTTGAGGATTTCTTTGTCTTTTCCAGCGCGTCCGAGTTCCCGCACGTGCTCTCAGCATTCAAACAGAGCAAAAAGCATGCCGAGAAGTCTACTATTCGTCTGGTGGAGGAGCATCAAAGTGAGGAAATTGTTGTGCAACCAAAGCATGGAGCCTTGAGAGAATGTCGGTGTTTGATTCCACAAAGTACTCGAGAGAGAGAGAGCTCAAACCTTGAAGTGCGTCAATTGAGCCATTGGAGTTATCAATGCGCTCGGACCACGTTGAGGTTGAAGTGACGTTTGGCGGGAGAGCCGTTGCGAGCTCTCAACCGTTTCAACTGATGCTGACCCGTCCCATATGGTGGTGAGTCTGTTACAAAAACGCCATGGAATGCCAACTGAAAGGAGCAGGCTCTTCCTTTTGCGTTGATTGCACCAAATGGCGCAACCCAATTGCGATTTGGCGTCAACTCAGCTGCCTTTGGTGAGTTTTTTTTTTTTTGCTTCTTTCTGTGCAGTCCGAGTGCTGTGTGTTGGGCCCCATGAAGCACCACAACAGAGCACAAGTCGGACCAGCTTCCCACAAGAATCCTCTGCCGTGAGGTGTGTTCCATGCACAACAAAATGGCCGTAGGCTCTTTTGTGATGTGACCCAGAGCTCTTTGCAGTCATCATTCACCGTTTTGCCATCAAGTCCCAACGCTCTCGAGTGCTCAATACGCTATCAAGCTCCCCCCTTGCTTCACGATCGTTGCAACCAGCCTCGAAATCCCAATCACAACATGGTGCATGGAGCTTTTGTCGCAGCCACGGCCACGGCTGCAGTGTTTGCAGGTGTGGAACTCACTTTGCGGCGCCACACGCAACGTACTTCGACTCACATGCAGCAAGTGACCAACCGCCCGTCTTTGCGTGGCTCCAAGCCCTGTAGAAGCATCAGCGGAGAAGATTTGATGAAGTTGGTGGCCTGGTAGAGCGCAGTGGTGGCTATGGTGGAGTAAGATTGTCAATATGTGTAGTGTGTCTATCTATCTGTCTAATCATCCCAAAGAGTCAAGAGTGTCGTGTGAGCATTTGCGCATATTCGGAGAACGGCCACCGACATTCCCAGTGCCGCCCACCAACATTCCTCTGGCACACTCACACATCGCTTCTCTGAACGCATGGTCGCCGATCTCCTCTCTCGCTCGCTCTCTCTGTAGTGTGTTGCTCTTTAGTGAAACGCGAAGACGACGACATGAAAAGCATGCGACGACCTGTAAAAGCAAACGAACCAGGCGCTGAAGATGAGGAATTGATGCGCCTCGTGGACCAACAAGTGGAAGATTTCGAACGTCTGCAAGTCACCAGTTGGCGGCACAACTCACAAAGCGTCCAATGGATGGAAGAGTTGGCTCACCAACACGAAGAAGAAGAAGAGGAAGACGACGACGACGACGACGACACTCAGGATCATTCCATGTCGAGTCTGTGGGAGGATCTGGAGCCTTTCGAGTTGCAAGCGAGGTCCCCGCCAAGCAGAGCACAGCCATCAGACGACGCAGCAGCAGCAGCAGAAGAAGAAGAAGAAGAAGAAGACTTTGAGATGGATGAAGAAATGTCCCGGCAGTGCGCGAACCCATGTGCATCTCCAAACAGCTCTTGGCAGCCTAGAGCTCATCAAGAATCGCTTGCTTGTCAGGCCTCCCAAAGGCAGAACCAACAGCTCAAAGCTCTTCTGCAGCAGCACGTCGCGGTTTGCCATCAAATGCGTCACGAAATCGTGCAACAAGTGCAAAAGAACAGCATGCTGCAACAGTTTTGTGACACGTTGAAAGCGTTCACTGACTTGAAGCGAGCGCGAACCCGACAGGTGGTGGACTTGACGGCCATGAGCATCGAGACCCCACGCGAAAAGCGCTTCAGACGACTGATCCATCGACTGGACTTTGCGTTTCTACAAATGCAATTGGTGCTGGGCGGTCGTCCCATGGCTTTTATTCCGATCCGTTTGGGAACGGGATCGCCTCCATACCACCACGACCTGAGCATTCGATACGTCAAGTCTTTGACGGGCAATGACTTTGTCGAGTTGGTGGGCTCCACCATCACGTGTTTTGACGCCAACACCCTGGTGGAATTGCTGTGGAAAGCGTTTGCGAGTAAACGACCTGGTCCCTGCACGCACTACGTGATGCACCACGAGGCCCAGAAGCAAACGCTGGACGAAGACACGGTGCACTGGGAAGGAAGCTTTGTGGGGTCGATGCTGGGGGTGCTAGATGCCAACTTGGAGGCCAGTACCTTGATCTGTCGCCGTCAAAACACCTTTGTGATTGACGGGATCGGTCGTATCCGTCTCAGAGCCCAAGAGCCTGCGTTGGCAAACCACTCGTTCCCGGATGAATTGGAGTTCAATCGAACGGTTTGGTATCGAGTTGACCCGCTTCCAGATGGACGAAGTAGCATTTATCACGTGCATCGCGCACAACCTCTTGTCGGCGCAAACTCGCCCGCAGTCGACCAGGAGCAGATCCAACTGCAACTACAGCTGGTGACCGAAATGCTGCAACGATCGCATTATCAAATGTCGGTGCATTGCCAAAAGCTGGCGCTGCAATTGTTTGGCCAGAAGACTCGAGTCGTCGTCGGCAGCGATGGTTGGCCGTTGCGGAGCATCGAGTTTTAAAAGGGTTTTGCCCAGAAGGAATGGAGGTACGATGGATGGCTATTTATCGACCAAATGGGGTCAAAGTGCGCGACCTGGATGGCACTCTGTTCATGTGCAGAAGGAAGCATCGGGAGCATCATCCGTTGTTTTTGCGGACAGGACTGCATGAGGCTCATGCACAAGTCTGTTGCAGGTCACGCACCAGCGGGAAGATGTCGGCGTGGCTGGGAGCGACCGCACGCTTCAAGAATATAACTGTAAGGAGACGGCGTTCGCACGCGCCTCCATGCAACTCCCCGCCCCCCCCCCCCCAACGCCAAAACTCCGACTGCTGCTTCGTTGCAGCATTTCTAAGAATACTCCGGCGACCCGCCTTCGCTTTGTCTCCGTCTCGGTCGAACGCCAGCTGCTTCACATCCAAAGAGACCCCAAAAGGTCCAAAGCGCCACCCAATCCGATCCCACTTTGCCGTCCATCTACATCGCCTTGAAAGAGCCATGAGCGATGTGCCCATCAAACTCCTTCTCCTGGGCAATGGCTCGGTCGGCAAGACCAGTCTGATCGCGCGCTTCATTGAGAATGGATTCGTGCGGGTCTACAAACAAACCATTGGTGTCGACTTCTTTGAGAAACGCCTCGAGTTTGCACGCCACCAGCAACGGTTGTTGCTACAACTATGGGACATTGGCGGGCAAAACCTCAACAGCAAAATGCTGGACACGTACCTGTTCAATGCTCAAGTGGTGCTGTTGTGTTACGATGTCACCGATGCCCAGTCCTTTGCGGATCTGCAGGACTGGTGGCAACTTCTTCAAGGGTCCAAGGCTATGCAAGTGTACCTGCTTGGCAACAAGATCGATTTGCTGGATCGTCGGGTCATCACAAGTGATCAACACGAAGCTTTCATTCGAAAGCACCAACTACACGGCGGGTTCTTGGTGTCGGCCCAGAACGGAGACAACGTGGTCAAAACGGTATATCGCGTCGCTGGGTCCGCGATGAACCTACAACTCAATGAAAACGACCTCGCGGGGCTCGATCAAGTGGTCAAGGCGACCATTCCGGCCGTTCGAGACGCCCATGAGACTCGTACCGCCTTTGCCGATGAGATTGAGGCCAAAGACCTCGCCGATGAACAGAAGAAAGCTTCACATCGAACGCTGCTAGCACCAGGTTGCCAGTGCGGTGTCATGTAAAACCCTGTAACCACTAACCACCCGAGAATACAAATGAAAAGAATCGCATGGTTGTTGTCATATGGTGGTTGAGTCGGAAGCGCACAGCACACAAGATCCATGGACAAGCAACAAGAACAAGAACACAATTGATGGGGATACACTTGGTTCATGCTGAAGTAGTAAGTCGTTACGGCGCTGTCCCGCTTGAAGAGGTCATGTGATCGCGTGCCAGCATGAAAACAGCTACCAGCGAATTCAACTGTAGCTCTTCCGTGGTGCCACTGGCCAGTCTTTGCTCCAATTTGGCCAGTTCATCAAACAAAAACATTCGGCAGCTTGGCGGCAGCTCCAATTTGCACACAAACTCGTACACATCCTGCACCACATCGGTCGTCGCATACCCTTTGAGTCGCTGCATCTGTTGGCTTTTGTCAATGGCTTCTTGGAACTTGTCGTTGAACAACCAGTGGCACAGCGACTCAATGTCTCTTGGCAACGGATTACCCGTGCACAAGTACACGTTGGCTTCGTTCACGACCTCGTTGGCCATGGAAGTGGCTTGCAAGATGTTGAGAAGTCGACGCATATCACCGTTGCCTAATCGCAGCAGCGCCTTGAAACCATCGTCGGTCATATTCACACTGGAGCGTTTACCGATCATTTGCGTCAAAGCCACAAGTCAGCATCAACAGGACCGAAGGAATAACTCGTAGCTGGTGATCCATCCACTCACTTTTCTTTCTGTGCGATGAACTGAATGCGATCTTTGACTTGGTTCTCGCTCAACGGAGAAAAGCGGAACCGCGTGCAACGTGACTGCAGCGCTGGGATGATTTTGCTCACGTAGTTGCAAATCAGACAAAACCGCGCGTTCTTGGTGTACTTTTCAATCACTGCCAAAGCGTTGCACCATCTCCGTCAGTCTGCTTCCACGTGGCAACAGTTCAACTGCCCCAATAAACAGCAAGAGACCCACCTCGTCGCAGAGAGAATTGCGCGTCGTTAGTCATCGAGTCGGCTTCGTCCAGAATCACGAGTTTGACGCCGCAACTGAACAGCTTTTTGGTGCCTGCAAACTCTTTGATCTGGTTGCGCACCACGTCGATGCCACGATCGTCGGAAGCATTCAACTGCAGAGCAAGCAGCAACAGCGGCACTCAGTGGAACCACTTCAAACGCATGCAATTCCTATCGCGATGCGAGTCCCTACCCACCTCCAGCACCATGGAGCCATAGTTTTTGCCATACAACCTTCTGGCGGCCGCGATGATCATCGAGGTTTTGCCGGTTCCAGGTGGTCCGTAGAACAGCAAATGCGGCAGCTTTTGTGCATCGATCAATCGATTCAGCGTAGACACAATCTCTTCGTGTGCAATCAAATCATCCAGCGTGGACGGTCGGTACTTTTCGACCCATGGCCAGGATTCGGTGGACCGATTGCGCGACGAAATGCCTTCGAATCTGCCCAGCAAAACCCAGCATCCAAGTAAAAAAAAAAAAAGAAACATGGCTCAGTCCAAGCGCTGAACGCAACGGAACACCGTTCAACAGCGTTGTTTCTCCATGAAAAACCACTCACTGGGGCTGTGAAGAAGTCGCATGGGGCTTGTCCACATCGATCATTTCGACATCCTCGGTGCTCATCTTCCCACGCTGCTGCTGGGATGGGGGGTTTCCCGCCAAAACGATTTTTGACGCTTTGGCGCGGTTTTTGAACGCCACGAGTTGTTGCTAGGTGGTATTTTCGACAGATAAGGTGTCAAGAATCAGACAAATCTGATCCGTACACTGTCCAATTGATTGGCAAAGGACGAAGATGGTAGATGTGGACGTGAGCGGCAGTAGTTTGACGCGTGCGATCCACGCAGCAATTGAGCGAGTGGTCGACCACTTTGAAGAGAATGACGTGGCGCTGCGGCTGGATGTGCTGCGTGCGTTGACCCACCAGGCGTCGCTCAAGTACGAGACCGAGAGAGTCAAAGAGCGGCTTCGCACCCATCCCGTGTCCAAGGAACTGGTGCACCAGGTCACGTGCGAGACCAAAGCGTTTGAGTCGCTTCTGAATGGCCTGACAATCGACCAATACAGTTGCGAATACGATCAACACCGCAATGTCGAGATCCGAGCCAAAGTGCACTTTGCCAAACCGGCCATTGAGTCGTCTTTGATCAGCACCAAAAAGCGCAAGAAGACCCCACAAGTGCCTGCATCGAGTAGTTCGCTTTTGCAGTTGATTTTCACCTTCAAACGAGACCAAACAGAAGCAAAGGACACGTTGATCACGTTCAGAGTCGAAACTGTGGTGCTGAGAGACCCCACGGAACTCCAATCCACCAAACACATCGAGGAAGATACCCAACCGATGGAACTGGTGTACTTGGAGATGAAATGCGCGAGCTCGTATCCCCGCAGCTTTTACGAAGAGCAACGCGACGAAGAAGATGAAGACGAAGACGAGGATGAAGGAGACGAAGACAAGGAAGAGCCTGAACAGGAGCAAGAAGCGGAAGACACTGACAAAGCCCAAGACGGCAAAGCAAACAGAGAAGAAGAAGAGGATCCATCTTTTGGAGAACAAGTCGTGGACTTTCGCTTTGCGGAACAATCGCTTGTTCGCATCTACGACTGGATCAACGATGACAAAGTGGAAGTGCCGGATCTGATTTGCTTTTTACTGGTGTTGCCGTTCTACGAAGACGAATGGCTTTTGGACGAGCGCATCTGCGAGATTCTCTTTTCCATGGACGGCGAAGAAGAAGGAGAAGAAGATGATGATGAAGGGGATGACAAAGAGATGGAGGGAGTGAGCGACGAGGATGAACAAGAAAAATAGAGTTGCGAAGTGTATTTGTAAGCATGAGGAATCCCACAGCATGACTTGTTCTGTCTCGTTTGATGTCGAACCTCTTCGACAGTGAGGAAGCGAGCTCAAACCTTTGGTCCCAGACGTCGGTAGCGAGCATCACTGAGAGAACTCCACGATGCAAGCAAAGACCTCACGGTTCGTGTTCATTTCGCGCGAAACTCTGAATGGTGCGGGCAGCACGTACCATCCAAAGAGACCACAGGCGGATCATGGATCAAGTGACAAAGCTTAAGCGCTTCTCGTTGTCGCCGATTCTCAATGCAAAAAACTGTGGATTTGTTCGCTGCCGTTTTTGACATAGTTGATCGCTTTTGTTGGTTGATGTGGTTCATTCCGCATCATATGGATTTGACAAACCGATTGATTCCTGGTCGTGGCTTCATCCCTGCCGGGCACCAGCGGAAGAGCTTGTCTTAACAGCATAAACATCATTCAGCTAATTCCAAGAGAACTGAATTGCCTTCAAAAAGAGAAAGCCGCCAACATTGTTATTCCAGTTAGATCTGGTTCAGTGCGACGTTGATAACGACTGGTGTCTGAATGCTGTGGCGTTGGAGCTCCAGGTGAAGCAAATGGTTTTGATCCGCGTCCGCCGGTCCAACAAAATCAAACCCTGTTGGACACTCGGTATGCAAGTCGACCAGTTGCCACTCGCGATCGTTCGCATTGAAACAGGCCTTCATTGCAGTCGCTGGATGG
>JAMFLO010000388.1:0-30491 GCA_027475765.1 Paralagenidium karlingii
AACTCGAGAGCCTCACGCTGCAACCCAACGAGATCGCCATGTACTCGGAGCGACAAAACTTGACCATCGTGTTGGCCAACTGTCCCGTCTGCGGTGGCAACGACGACAATTGCAAGAAATGCAAGTTGTAGGTAGACCCACGACCAGCCACCAGCCACCAAGACCACGACCAAGACCGTCTCTTCTACCATTCGCCACGCTCGAGACTTCAAGCGTCAGTAGGATCCATTCAGGTCGAGTTCACTAGCAGATGCTGTAGAGGACCAAATGGCAGGATAGGAATACTCGAGATGGAGGTCGAGGAAGAGGTTGATGTCGGTCGTTAAAGCTTCCCAATTGCTTGTGTCTACAAGGATGCGCGCTTCATCACCTCAGTTCTCGAGATCTCCACCCCCTGGGGATCGTCCTGCTCACCACCTGTACTTCATTTGAACCGAACAGACGTCAACCGAAACGGATGCGTCGCATCCCGATCCTTGGATGCCGTGCAATCCACAGCCAGCGACCTCATCGGAGTTCTTCAGCAGAGAGAGGGACGGAGAGAGGGAGTAAGCTCTGGTAGTGCAAACCCAGTTGAGCGCATCCTGGCTTTTGGAGAGTCATCGCTTCTCACAGACACTCGTTCATCATCGTGCGGTTTCTTCCAGTCGCTCACTCACTGCGGAGCTCAGCTCTGTCGTCCGTCCTTCTGCTTGATGAAGGGACGCCACGAAGGTTCAGGAGGTTCGCGGTCTGGCTTTGGCGGCCAGTCGACGTCTCCATCGTGTGCTCCGCACTCAAACAACCGCTTCATGTTCCCCACCAACTCCTCGACGGAAACGTCATGGCCGCATCTCCAACAACAGCGAGAGTCTGTCGATCATGGTCCTGACGTCTTCGCATGGGAGCCAGCCAGCATGAGAAGGTGAGATCGTGTTCGCCCTGTGCCTAACGAAGCGGCGCAGACGTCGAGGCAGACGATGGGTGGAGTCCCCGCTTCAACCTTGGCATTTGCTCCATTGGGGGGTATGACGATGGTCAACCGACTGGCTGCATCACGAGCGTCAACCCCAAGTGAACCCATGAGAGAATCCGTCCGGTGCACTGCGACCAGCTGTGGCACCAACTCACTCGATCCATGAGGTGTCCGTCCAAACGCGATCTTCGTGTTCCCCGCCAGCAAAGAAAACCACGTCATCATCACAACACTTGGGCTCTTCGGTCGACACCCAGCCTCAACCTGCTCTTCCATTTCTCCATTTCGGGTGTGGCCATGGTCCATCCAGTGGCTGCAATTCGCCGATTGAACCCATTCGGGCGGGATTCCACCTGTCACTCCATTTGTCTTCAACACCACTCGAGTCGGTGGACTCGGCGTCTCGGAGCAGTTGGATCGGATCAGCTTGTGGGTGCGTGGTGTGGTGTGGTGTGGGTGGTCCGTTCGATCGTCGAGCAGCAGACGATGCATGGAACAGTGCAGCGGGTCAGGTCATCTCGCGCGCTGCACGGCAGAACCGTCAATTGCCTCTCCACGACGAACCAATGGAGGGTCAGACCTTCACGATGGAACAAACGGTCCTCCTTCCCTTCACGTCAACTTGCAACCTGACAGAGGGTCTGATGCATACCCACCGCACACTTGGACCTCCACCCGTTGGAGGACAAGTCACACGACACAACGTCGAGAAGCTGGTGGTTGCTGGTAGAGGTGAAGAGCGCGAGGTGGTGGAGCGTGCCAGTCGCCTTTGCATCTTTGCATCCTCCACTCCGAACAACACACGTCTTCGCGCCAACAGTTGCATCAAGTCACCGCAACAAGCCAGCATCTGCACTGCCAACACCCAACTCTTTCCACCTCCTTTGTCATCGCCTCCAAAGCCTGGCGAGCCTGTCGTGCCATTCACACCATGTCGTGCCACCAACCCACTGATTCCACCAACACACCACCTCAAGAACTAGACGACTTGCCTCGACCCAACCCGATCACCAACCAACTCGAACGCCGCATTCGGCAATCTGCTCACCCACCAACAACTCAACCATCCACAGCTCCAACAAACCCACCATGCGCTCCTTCAACGCATACAAGTTCCTCGTGCTCGCCATCGCACTGGTCGTCGTCGGATGCAACGCACAGCACAACGCACAGGACAACGCGCAGGAATCCACCTACAAGGCAATGCAAGGCAACCAACTCGAGAGCCTCACGCTGCAACCCAACGAGATCGCCATGTACTCGGAGCGACAAAACTTGACCATCGTGTTGGCCAACTGTCCCGTCTGCGGTGGCAACGACGACAATTGCAAGAAATGCAAGTTGTAGGTAGACCCACGACCAGCCACCAGCCACCAAGACCACGACCAAGACCGTCTCTTCTACCATTCGCCACGCTCGAGACTTCAAGCGTCAGTAGGATCCATTCAGGTCGAGTTCACTAGCAGATGCTGTAGAGGACCAAATGGCAGGATAGGAATACTCGAGATGGAGGTCGAGGAAGAGGTTGATGTCGGTCGTTAAAGCCTTCCATATTGCATTTGTCCTGTCAGAAGAATGGTGCGATACCTTTTTTTTGCTCATGAATAAACCTCTCAGCGACCATACTTCTGGACAATGTCAACTCCAGAAAAGACCCTCACAACATCACGCCACCATGGTGACAATCCGTTTCTGTGATCTCGTGCCATCAAACCAATGGGCAGTTGCGACGACCGAGTGGCGATACTTGGACGCCGAATATCAAACCCCCTGAATCACGACGACCTCAACATGCGTCGAATAGGCAGCTTTGCCTCCGTCTAATCGAGAATCGAATAGAGACTCAATCGGTTCACACAACACTGCAAGGACCATCGAGATTCTGGAAGAAAGCAATAGCTCAACGGATCGAATGGTCATCTTTCATGTCTTTCTTCTCAGTTCGACTTCAAGTCTGATGCATCTGGAGGACCGACCCACCGCAATCACGACCTCAACCAGTGATACCTGAAGTCTCGTCACTTAGCGCTATCGGGTTGGCCGACGGTCCCATTTGCCGCGGCACGAGGTGCCACAACTGCAACCCTGTAAACAGAAACTTGACCGGGTCAGCGCTGGCAATGCAACCCAAGTTAAGAGAACGTTGTGGCTTTTCCAGCCGGTCATGGCTTCCAACAGCTCTCGTTCATCCTCGTGCATTGTGAGTTCTTGGTGGTCAATTCCGAGTTGAGAGCGGTGACCGTGTGGGTTCGTGGAAGATCTCACAACAATCCCACTTCCAAAGCACGCACTCACCCAGTCAGTGATTGTTTTTTCATGGGGTTTCATGTTGAACACCGCA
Organism: Paralagenidium karlingii; assembly: GCA_027475765.1. NCBI lineage: Eukaryota > Oomycota > Peronosporomycetes > Paralagenidium > Paralagenidium karlingii. The sequence goes on from JAMFLO010000388.1 coordinate 3,297, forward strand.
CACAGTTATGCACCTCACGCTCGTGAAAAACACAACCTGCTCATGTTGGCGTCTGCCGCGATCGAATCCTTTGGATCAACGTTGCTACACGCACTTCTACATCCCCAGTTGAGACGTCCATTTGGTTGGTTGGAGCGGATGGTTCTGGATGGTTCTGTTTATTGTTGCTGGAGAAAGACCCCTTTGGTTGGGTGTCTGGAACGGTGCGTCGATGAACGAGTGATCGAGCCTGGCCACGTTGAGTACACTGCTGGGACTTCTTTGGTGGTGGCTGCGTCGGCTGGTTGTCCGTTGCAACGTTCACGAGCTGTTGAGGAAGTTCAGTGTTGCTGTCCAGCGCGAGTCGTTCGGTGACATCGTGGTGGGTGTCCACCACGAAGAACAAGAACTCGTGGGCTTCGAGCCATTGGTTCTGCGGTCGTCCCATGCATTCGGCGGCCCAGTACGCGTGGAGCTTGCGCATAAACTAACGCGCATGATTCGATGCCATCGCATCAGCTGACGCAGCAAATCACGAAACAGAGTGCCATCATCCGCTGACCTGCACAAAGATGGGATCACTTCGTGATCGAAAGATCTGCTGCGCCAATTGCGAGCACTGGCTCTGCGTGATCCATCGCCACGCGTCGGCACTGGTCTTTTTCGCGGCAGCCCCCTGGCGGACGATCGTGGCGCGCGCAAACAGAAAGAACAACAAGTCTTTTTCGTCGTAGAGTTCCTCCAAAAAGCACGAAAACAGTTCTACGTCCAAGCGCTGCAGATGGAGATATCGAGGATCCACCGCTTGTTGTCGTCAGTTGGCCGTTGGAACAGACAGAATCCATCCATTTCTGTGGGCATATCCCCATCACTCACTCACATTGCGCAACTTGTCAAGTGCCTTGATGATCTCCCAGACTTGTTGGTGCACCAGTCGACGCAGGCCAAAGCGATTGATCAGATGTTGATGCAGATACTTGGCAAACGCGATCGACACGCTTGAAGTTGGATCCTGTCAGTCGTGGGAAATGGATTGGTTATGCATGGAATGGACGTGTGCAGAGGGCGTAGACCATGCCGTCAATCGATGGACAAGCGACAAGCCATGAGCAATCAAAGCAAGTGACACCCATACTAGCACATACCAGGTGCTCCTCGTACCGCGCGTCGTACACGTCGTTGATCAGACGCAGCAATTTGGTCTCTTTCATGGCACCGGCCGATGCTGCATACACCGGTTTGTCTTCAAGCAGTTGGTAGAGATTGGCATATCGCTGGTATTCGCTTGGAACGCAACTGTCGCTCGCAACAGGTGGTGGGGATGGCAGTAGTGGGCCAAGTTGCGCTTCCTGGGTGGCCAAAGTCTGGTGCGATGGAGAGTTTCGATGATCCACCGTTTTGTCTTTTGATTGTTTCTTCTTCTGCTGCTGCTGTTGTTGTTGGGGATCGTTCAAAGGCGAGTTTTCCAGTCGAATGTTGGCGACATATTTGCCATCACTGGCGCGTTTGGAGAACTGTAGAGAGGCCGCTCCCATGTATAAACACCTGGTCAATCTCCGTTGCCTCGAACCAGTCCAAGTGCACACACACACACACACACACAGAGCGAGAGAGAGAGAGAGAGAGAGAGCGAGAGACACTCACGTGGATGTCATTGTCGATGAGGAACTTGGTGTACTTGACCTTGTTCTCGGGGGTCAGCTCGTTGAAAAACACCACGTGGTCTGCGACATACGGGTCGTCCGACTTATGAAGTGGATGATTCGGCGACAATGGTTGAAGGTGATGGGCCAATCTATTCGGGTGATGAGTGATCCGGTCAATAATCGGCTGGTGGCCAACAATCCCATGCACCGGATGTGCCATTTCTCTTGGTTGCGCTGTGCTGCAACGGCTCTTGGCGACACCGACACCGACACCGACACCGACACCGACTGTGGCTCGGGTCACGCCACCAGTTGGTGGCACAACAGTGGCACCAGAGAGTGAACCGGTTCCCTTTGGCTTGGCGTTTGGCTCGGAATTTTCTTGTGACGCTTTCGTTGCCGGGTTTGTGCCACGTCCCTTGTCTTGTTCCTCATCCCCTTTGGTCGGTGGCACCGTGGTTGTGGCCGTGGCGGTTCACTCGAAAAGCTCACTTCCGGATATCCCGTCAAGAGCTCACGACTGAAGCACCAAGAGCTCACCTCGGCTCCCACTCATCATCTTCCTTTTCGTTCCACCCAACACAAGCAACAAAGAACAAATGTGCGGCATTGTGGCGATCTTTGCATCGCTGATGCAGGAGAACGAGCTGCGCCAAGCAGCACTTGATGCTGGCAAACGGTAATGCGTTGGCGTCTTGGATTCCACGACAGAGGAAAGGGGGGGGAGGAGGAGGTGGGCAGTCGGGTCGTCCCACTTCCCACTTCCCTGGCTTCTTTGCTGGCACGACGCCAAAAGAAAAATGCGCCCATGCTTCAATGATCTGACCGATTTTGTTTTGTTTGGTTTTGTGGGCGGGCGGGCGGACGAACTAGAATTCAACATCGCGGCCCCGACTGGAACGGCATTCGCGTGTTTGCACCACGAGGCATCGCGCTGGAACACGAACGATTGTCCATTATCGATCCGGAATCTGGCGCGCAACCGCTGATTAGCTCGGACGAAGGCCAAACCATCACGTTGACCGCCAATGGCGAGATTTACAACTACAAGGAACTTGAAAAAGAGCTCAAGACGCCGTACAAATTCACCACCAAATCCGATTGCGAAGTGATCATCCCGTTGTACCAGCAATATGGCATCAATTTCATCAAAAAGTTGCGCGGCATGTTCTCGTTTGTGCTCTACGACTCCAAGAAAAACTTCTTGCTGGCGGCCCGCGACCATATGGGCATCACGCCCATGTATTACGGCTATGGCGCCGACGGAAGTGTGTGGTTTGCGTCGGAAATGAAGGCTCTGGAACACGGCTGTGTGCGGTTTGAAGTGTTCCCGCCCGGCCATTTCTTCACGTCCGAGACCGAGACCATCTCGCCTTGGTATCACCCCAACTGGTACACGCCCAACCACATTGGCACCAACGATCTGGACCTCAAGCTGTTGCGCGAGTCGTTCGAAAAGGCAGTGGTGCGACGCATGATGGCCGATGTGCCATGGGGAGTGCTGCTGTCGGGTGGTCTGGATTCCTCGCTGGTGGCGTCCATTGCCGTTCGTCACAAGAAGAAGTTGGTCGCGAGCGGAAGCGAGTGGATGAACAAGATCCACTCGTTCACGATTGGTCTCAAGAACTCACCCGATCTCAAGGCAGCCAAGGAAGTGGCCGATTTCTTGGGCACTGTGCACCATTCCTACACGTACACCATCCAGGAAGGCTTGGATGCCGTCTCGGAAGTCATCAAATATGTGAGTTTTCCTGTTGTTTTGTTTTGTTTTTGGTCGGCGCTTGGACGTCGCTGAAGGGGGGGGACAATGAGGCTGATGCTTGCATTGGATTGTTCCTTGTAGTTGGAAACATACGACGTCACGACTATTCGCGCCTCCACGCCAATGTTTTTGATGTCCAGAAAGATCAAGGCCATGGGCATCAAGATGGTGTTGTCCGGAGAAGGCGCCGATGAAGTCTTTGGCGGCTACTTGTACTTCCACAAGGCACCCAACGCCATGGCTTTCCACAAAGAAACCATTGAAAAGCTCAAGGCGTTGCATCAATATGACTGTTTGCGTGCCAACAAGGCCACCAGCGCTTGGGGTCTCGAAGCGCGTGTTCCGTTTTTGGATGCCGACTTTTTGGACGTTGCCATGAACATCAACCCCAAGGAGAAGATGATTGACAAGGCCCACGGCCGCATGGAGAAGTACATTATCCGCAAGGCTTTCGACTGCCCCGAAGAGCCATATCTTCCAAAGCACATTTTGTGGCGTCAAAAAGAACAATTCTCGGATGGTGTTGGCTACGGCTGGATCGACGCGCTCAAGGACTGGGCTGAAACCCAGGTCTCGGAGCGCCAGATGAAACATGCCGCCAGATTGTTCCCGTACAACACGCCCCAGACCAAGGAAGGTTATCTGTACCGAAGTATCTTCCAGAAACACTTTGAAAAGGAAGTCGCCGCGCAGACTGTTCCAGGTGGTCCCAGCATTGCGTGTAGCACACCAGCCGCCATTGAATGGGATCAATCGTTCCGATACTGCGCGGATCCTTCAGGTCGTGCGGTGACAGGAGTTCACAACGACGCGTACGGCCCCGACTCAAGCGCTGAAGCCCCGGCCAAGAAGAAGACGCGCACCAAGTGAGGATTTCTGTAGCGTTCGTTGGATTTAGTCCCGAGTGCTGGAGTCAGATGGGAGCCCCACCACCAGCCAAATAGAGCTAGCTCCTTGTGCCTACCTGAGATGATGCCGCCTTTCCAGTGGACCACACCGTCTTGTCCGTTACAACTCACCAAAGTTGAAGTGCAAGGGGATGTGCACTTTTGCCTTTTTGCATGCCTGGGTGGTAGTGAACGATTGACAACGTCAACCAACAAGGTGCAGTCGAGGCGCGTGACGGCTCTGGATCCCCACGCACACAGCAGACTCTATTTTTGAGATGACTTGGAAGCGACACTGGGCTGTTGGTTCCATTTCCAGTCATTCCTGCCCCCCACACTCGCGAGTCCGCAGAAAAGCAAAGTGAACACGGGGACTTGGTGGAGGAGCTCTTGGTCAAGTTTGTCATCGAGCGACAACCATGACGCTCGAGATTCTGCATAAAGACGATCTGCGCTATGAAGAGCACGTTGTCGACAAGGAAGTCGATCGTTCCACCATGCTTCCTCCTCTTGCGTCCATTGCGTCCTCCTCCTCCTCGTCATCCACCACACCACTTGATCCGCTCAGCAAGAATGCACCCGTCATGGCTGGGGCAGCGGCACGAGTGCAGGCCAAGCAAGCGATTCACAATCACCATCACGAACACCACAGTCAGCAATCGAAATCGAAACCGAGCCAGTCAATGACGGGTACACCTGCCAAACTCGTCTTTGACGGCCTTAAGCTCCCGTCGCTCGTCAAAAGCAACGGCAAGCCAAGTCTGATCAAACCTCCACATGCCTTCAGCCAAGACAAAGCCAGTGATTCGCCCGGTGCTCGAGACCAACAACAGCAAGAACCTCCTCCACAACCACCGCAAGATCAACGGAACGAATCCTCTCCACCGCCACCGCAAGAAGTCACCACCACCACCACCAAGAAGCCTTCCATCGCGTCCCAGGCCCTGCTGGCCAAGACCCGCGAGCTTCTCAAAACCATCGAAGACAAGAAACGCAAAGAGAAACAAGTGGCCGAACAAGAGCTTTCGCGCAAGAAGAAACTGCAGGAAAAACTCTCTCGCAAAGTGCTGCAGGGGGCTGGACGAGACGACAGTGCCACCAAGGACAAAGAGGAAGCCACCACCACCAAGCATCATCATCATCATCACCACCACCACCATCAACATCACCATCACCATCATCCCCATGATGACCAAGAACCAGAGCAAGACCAGGACAAGGCGACCGAATCCGCGAGCGATGACTGTTCTACGCAAGATCACGCGACCGAGTCGTCTGAAGAAACCGATGCCTCCACAACCACCGACAGCAGTGGCACCAGCACCAATGGTGCACGTGCCAATGCCAAGTCGTTGCAGCAAAAGCAACAGGACTACCTTCAACAACTCGCTGACCAGCGCAAACAAAAGCAAAAGCTTCAACAAGAGCAACGCGACCTGCAAGAAAAGAAAAAACAAAAGACCCACCTCAAGGCCCTGCAACGGCTGGAGGCCACTCGCCAGCAACGCGAGCAACAACAACAACAACAACAGCAACAGCAGCAGCAGCGACAACAACAAGAACAGGAGCCGCAAGACGAACACGAAGAGCTGCCCAAGAAAGAAGCCGTTGATGTGCCGGCGATGGTTGCGCGACTGAGCAAACTCAAAGACAAAGACGTGGCGGAAATCCCCGAAGCGCGAGACTTTTTGAGTTGGAAAAAGCGTCAGGGCATTCCAAAAGACCAAAAAGTATTCTGCGTGACCGGCTTTTACCCCGTGATCCGTGCCGAACTGGAACAACGCGGGTGGTTCTTCAACAGTGATCGCACCAGTCCGTTTTTTGATCTCAAATGGTCGCTGCGCTCGGACGAGTTGAAAGGCGTCAAGCTACAGGAAGACCAGTACGTCAACCATTTTTTCCAAAACCGAGCCATCACCACCAAAGTGGGGCTCATTCACAACCTGCGAAGCCTCGTATGGCATCAAAGCGTCGACATTGACACGTTTTTCCCACGTGCCTATGACCTGAACGAGCCGAAAGACATGGAGGCGTTTGTGCAGGACTTCAAATACGTCAAGGCCGAAGGACTCGCCAAAGAGCTGGTCCACAAGGCGCTCAATCCTGGTGCGGCCTCTTCTCTTGTGCAGGTCAACGCCGCGATGCTGGACATTCTAATGACCATTTTGCGCAAAAAGTTGAGCAAGTTGGGCGGCGCCTTGGGCCAAAACCAGCTTCACATGCAGGCTCGTCCGCAAGAACAAGACTCGGAGCCAGACTTGTTGGACGACCCGTTGTCCAGTGGGGTGGAAGAGCTTGTAACGGACCTGGAATGGGAATTGCTGGATCATTGCTCGCTCTTTGCGCAAGGAGCCATTCCCTCGAGCTGTGTGTACAAGAAGAAGACCTACGTCGAAGACACAAACGATGTGCTTCTACTGGAAGGCATCACACCAGTCGCCAACGCCCCGTCTGGTTTCACTGGCGCAATGGCGCTCACGGGCCATCAACCGCCGACGGAACTGAGTTCGTACGAGCGCAAACAACAGCGCCGAGAAGAGAAATTGCGGACCGAGCTCTTCAACAAAGAAAAAAAGCGTCTGGAACAGTTGCTACAGGTGTTGCTTCCGCTGGATCAAGACGCCATCGAGCCGTTGATGCGGTTGTTGTGGGAATTAGAGAAAACCTCTCCACAGTACCATCTCAACGGCGGCACCAACCCCACCAACGCGAGTGGCCGCAACGTGGTGGCGAGCCAAAACCCCCGCTTGACCCAGAACATCTGGATCGTCAAACCAGCTGGCATGTCCCGAGGTCGTGGCATCAAAGTGTTTCAGGACTTGACCCAATTGCTGGACTACGCCGACGTGGAGAATCACAAAGAATGCCAATGGATCGCCCAGAAGTACATTGAAAACCCCCTCTTGTGCTGCAAACGCAAGTTTGACATTCGTCAATGGGTGCTCGTGACGTCATGGAACCCGTTGACGGTCTGGTTCTATCGGGACTGCTACTGCCGCTTTAGTTCGCAAGAGTTTCAACTCGAGGACTTGGTACGAACTGCACCGGCATCGTTCTGAATCCATGACGAGAGCTGGGTCGGATCAATCCGTTCTCTGACCAACTAACTGGCAATGCCGTGTGTGTGTTTGCTGGCCAAAATAACTGTGCAAACCAACAGAGCGATCAGTACATTCACTTGACCAACAACTCCATCCAAAAGTACAGCGACAAGTTTGAAGACGTGTACACCACCGAAGACGGCGAAATGACGGTCGAAGGGTGAGTGCGGTCGTTTGGGTTTGGCGGTGGGGGGGGGGGGGGACCTGACCAGCTGACCGGGATCATGTGTTGAAACTCGCTATGTAGCAACATGTGGCATTCCGACACGTTCAAGGAGTACCTGGCCGATCAACTTGGTCTTCCTAACGTCTGGGACCAAAAGATCCATCCACGCATGAAAGAGATTGTCAAATTGTCCCTGGAAAGTGTACAGGACATGGTGTTGCCACGCAAAAACTCGTGCGAACTCTTTGGCTACGACTTCATGTTTGATGAAAACTTGGAGGCAAGTGATGAGGAGGAGGAGCAGGAGCAGGATGATGTCATCCTTTTGTGGGGTGCGCAGCTGAGCATGCGCATGATCGTAAATACGGCAACTGGGTGGCTGACATCTGTTGACTTGTACCTTGATGATGACGAATAGCCATGGTTGATTGAAGTGAACAGCAGTCCGGCATGCGATTACTCCACGGCCGTGGCCAAGCGATACGTCGAAACCGGGCTCTCCGGGATCATCAAAGTGATCGTCGACCATCGTGAATACGAACAGCGCAAACGTCAGATCGTGCAAAGCGGTGGGATCGTACCGACCACCTTGCAAGAACCGGACACGGGCCGCTGGGAACGGATCGTCAAGAATGAGTTCATTCCAAAGCCAGCGACCTCGATTGGATTGGATTTTCAGGTCAAAGGCAAACGCATCTCACGACGGTACGCCCAGCTGTTGCGCAAGAAACCACAAATCGGGTCAAGCCAAAAGTCCAAGCAACTGGCATCGGCTTCCCTGTCGTCATCACCATCGCCATCACCATCGCCATCGCCATCACCATCACCACAAGAGCGGGAGGAGGACAACGAAGAAGATGTAGCAACACGGGTCACGCCTGTCCAGTTGATGAGTCGTGACCATCACGACCTCAAGAGCAGTCGACGAGCTTCGCAATCGCACGAGTCTTCTGAAGAAGATGGGGAACAAGCCAACACGGAGGACTCGGACAAACCGGATGACTCGGAGGACGCTGGGGATCGCCGCGACGACGACCCTGACGATGGATCTCAAGCCAGTGAGCGAGACGACGAGTCGAGTCCGGGATTGGGGGGACCTGAAGAGCACTTGGTCTTTGGCGCCACGATCGTCACGATGCAGGATGATCCTCTCTTATAAAATCTAAGTAGTCACTTGGCCATTTTACATCATTAACACAATCTTCCTTTTTTGGCTTTTGTTTTTCCAAAAAGACACCACCTACAAACCCACCAACATCGAATTAACAACCCCCAGTCGACCTTTGGACGAGGATTCCAAACATCGTTTCTGTTTCTTTCTTCTTCTTCTTTTCTACAGGGAGGTCTCGATGGTGTCGTTGTTGTTGTTGTTGTTGTTGTTGTTGTGGTTGTTGGGGTCGCTCAGTTGGTCAAAGCGGTCGAGAAACGGAGACGACAAAAATTCCCTTTCGGGGGTTGAACAACTCACGACGGTCGCCGACACGAGATGCACACGCGGAAAGCGTGCCTGGAGCACCCGTAGTACTTCTCTATCACTGAACAAAAAGACCAAAAACACATTCTCTTCGCTCACACCGACGTCCAGCAGTGTCTAACACCATGGCCAAACCAAAGCTTCACCGTCAGTGGATCTATCTGGGGCAGGGGGGAGGGGACAGCAGGTGCTGGCGCTGCAATCTTTCTCACCTGTACTGCCATATTTATTGAGTCTTCGTAGGCCATCGCACATGTCAACCCCAGCAGAAATACATTGTACGTGCTGCGATGCTGAGGCAAATGGGCTACCAGACTTTCGATTGCTTCACTGGTGCATTCGGCTGCGACTACCACCACAAACAAAAGCAAAGGTCAGCGGATGGCACGATGCTACCCACAGCCACTTGATGATCGCACACACCTTTGGTCAAACTCGAAGGTTCCATGAATCGAAACTCTTGAAGCAAACAGAAAGCATTTGCGTGGATAGTGAAGGCACAAAAGTCTTTTTGAGGCATTTTGCCACTGAACTTCTCTCCGGACGGTGTCTGGAGAATACGGCGCTTGAGAGGCACCAAAGCAAATGCTTCTTCCAGGCAGTGACGAGCGATCCGTTCGACGCTTCGTCGAAAGGTGGTGAACTCGCTCTGACGGTCCAAAACTCGTGAAAGAAGCATTTTCATGGACGAAGATGCCGACGCCACGTCACAAACCGTCAGACTGCGCTTTGGCCAACCCGAAGAAGCACTCGAATAAGCAGAATCCATCGACTCTTCGTCTTCTGGCTGATCACCGACCGAAGCCATGAGCACATCGCTGTTGGGAGACGGATACGATACTCGAGCATCTACAGCGCACAGAACCAACGCAAAGCTCAGTGTGGACTCGGTTGAGCGAGCCAATGTGATATAGAACGCACCTGCCAAGGGAGTGGTGGACGGTGAGGATGCCGCTGAATTAGATGCGGAACTTCCTTTTGTGGATACTGAAAGCGGCAGTTCTTCGCTGTCATTCGATGCTGTGCTGGGATCTCGAAGTCCTCCCCCAGTATGGGCACTGGACGAGCCTGAAGCTAACGCCGAGCTCGAAGAAGCACCAATCGTGCCAGAGGCTTCTTCCATTTCTTTTTTGCGTCGTCTCTGCTTGAGATTCGAGATCGCAGCACGACTGACCTGGTACTCTCGAGCCAACTGCGCTTGCTTCTCGCCGCTCTTGATGCGCTGAAGAATCATTTCGCGGTCAGCTTCGGTGAGGTAGCGGGTTGTTCGCATGCGCTCAGTGGCTGCCGTTGTTGGTATTGAAGAGGCCGAAGCCGCCGCCGTCGAAGAAGAAGACGAAGAGATTTTTTGCTTTTTGGCCTGCTGAGGTGGCACCGGGGATCGCTGCTGGTTGTCCACAAACTCTTCTTGCTGCTGTTGATGTCGCGACTGCATTGCAGATCGTTGACGATGCGGATAGGCATGGAAAGCAGCAGCAGTCGGTTGGTTGGGATGTGCACTAGGATGATGCGATTGATACACTCGAGGAAGCCCACTGCCACGGTAATACGACGAAGAACTGGACGACGAAGCAGCCGCTGAAGTTGGAATCATTCGCTGTTGTTGTTGTTGCTGCTGCTGCTGCTGTTGGTGGTGGTGATGAGAATACGGATGGTGTGAAGGAACCCCCGGCGCTTTCATGGGCATGACGCGCATTCCGCCTCGATCATTGGGCGTCAAATCTTCTTCGGATTCGTTGGGGGATTTCACCCGTGCAAAAGCTGAGGAAGCAGATGACGTCATGTGGGGATGGTGCACTTGCACGCGCATCGGTCCGTGTGGATGGGATTCAGTCGACGTCGAACGGGGGCCATGATGGCCACGGGGAAGACCGTGTTTGAGTTGATCCAACTGGAAGCTGCTTCTCGCATCGGGGTCGAGTTTGCTGCCACTATTACTATCATATCGCACTTGCTCCAATTGCGCAATGGCGCGGCTCCCACTGTAGGTGGATGCTGAAGAAGAAGTGGTCGGAACTGGAGCCGAAGCCATGACCGAAGAGGAAGAAGGTCCGGAGGCAGCTTGACCTGGTTTCCAGATGGTAGTGATGGCCGGCAACGGAGCGCGGCGCGTCGCATGGCTCCAATCGACCCCGCTGACATTCGGGTGAGCAGAGGAAGCGGAGGCTGTCGCCGCATTCGGATGATGACTGGGGTGTCGCTGATTCTCCATGTCGCCTCGAAGCACGTGAGAGTGGGCGGGGTCTACGTGCTGTTGCTGCTGCTGCTGCTGCTGTTGCGGATGTTGGTGCTGATGCCAGTTGGGCATGGCGGAAAACACAATCAGACCCACTTAATCGAGTCGACTCAATCACTCGCAAGACAATCGGCGCTGGCCAACAAACACGACCCACGTCCTGAACGGCACAAGAGACGAAGACCAACTGAGCCTGGCAACCACCGCCACTGGACTTGACCAAGAGAAATGAGACTTGCCCCGAGTGTACGTCACAGGCACACGCCAAGAGTGAGTCGAAACTGGGTCGAGAAGAGCGGAAGGTCGAAGGTGGAGCTCCAGGCCGGACCACAATTCAAACAACCAATGCCAAGCCAAAACCAGCCAAAGAACCCCGTCAAAGGGAACTGCTACAAACAATCGACCAGTCCAAAAGCCAGGAGAGCAAAGTTGGGGGAAAATGGAAGCGCGACGGACAGCAGCACTTGAACTGGGGCAGCGAATAAGTGCAGAACGAGGCGTTCAGAGAGCGGACAAAAGTGTACAAAGCCTTTGCCACTCGCCTGACCTCTCACCCAAGAGACCTGACGGCAAGTGAGTGCACACGGATGCGGACACGAACCAGCGAGAGCGAGCCAACAGCCAACGCCAACGCCAACGCCAACGCCAAAGCACTTTGCACCACCCCAACCAACGCCACAACAGCGAAACGAAAAGAAGCAACGGAAAACCACCACCTGCGACGTCACAAAACCCACGAGGGGATTGAAACAAACGAGTTTTCGTGGGAAGGCCAGGCGCACCAGGAAGGCAGGGGGCCCCGGTGGAGGTGCACGGTTCACACGGTCGCTACGGAACGCGGAAGAAGGTGAGACCGACAATTCGCACGACGCGCACAAGTCCAAAGCCCGATCTAGGCAATGGATAAATCTATTATACCGTTTGGTGCGTGACTGGTCGAAGGCGGATGATGACGGGAATTGCAGAGAGCACAAGCTGGCGCAGCCCACACCAGAGAGACGGCCGGGTTCAACCCAGACTCACAGACAGTCAGACAACCCGATGGACACAGAGCCTCCTCCCACAGCAGGAGACACAGCAATGCAATGCCTTACGATACAAAGAGGGCAACTCAACCCGTGGACCAACCTGGTGCCGGTTGCCTCCAAGCTTCTGTTTGGGGGAACCACCAACGCCCACTTTTGATGGGCGCCTTCCACTGGCCCTTTCTTTGTCCGTCGCCGTTCCACTTGCCGCAAGCAGTTTTTGGGAACGGCACCTACCTTAACCTAGTGATGATGTCAACATGTGGTGAACCGCCAAACTCAGGCAACACGCAAACAAGGCACGTGCCCAAATGCCAAACCAAGGTGTGGTAGGTATACAATGCGCCGTGAATTGTATTTGATATGTTGCACCGTCTTTTGAAGCAATGCCTCAGTGACTAATCGGAAATTGGCATTATTGACTTTACCAGGTGGCGCTTACTGGCCCTCGCCAGTATACGTATGTACTGTACGCGAAAGGGTCAGTGTATACACTCACTTTGTCACCAGCCGGTTGGTCAAAACCAAGGCTTCAGATGCTTTCTTTGACAGCAGCCACCCTACCCCCAGTGGTCAGTAGAAGTGAGGACTGATCAGTTCTGACAGGTGGGACTGGCAAAGCCGTCATTACGGTATGTTCGTCGTGCACGTCCCCCTTTGCAGGCCCCCCCCCCCACTGTACAGTATCCTACACCTGATTTCTTGGGGAAGCGTCAATTGATGTTGCTCCACCACACCAAAAATGTTGACAGACCAGCTGCTTACCATCCAACAAGTTTCAAAACCTATCTTTTATCAAAGGTTATGTCTTTGTTCAGGGACCAGCCGTCCTGCTGCGTGTCGCGTGGTTTCTGAAATTTTGTAAGGCGTAGTAACCTCGGATTATCTATTTACACGGGTGGTCGTTCGCACTTAGTTAAGAAGTGACATGAGCGAAAAGCGTGAAGGCGATGGGGATGCCGCGCCAGCTGGTGGGGGTGAAGACGGTGATGGGGACGGTAATGAGGGCGTCGCAGCCTGCGAAGCTGTCTCTGCATCTAATCGGTGGGTTGTTGACGGTTGAAGAGAGCAACGAGTCGTCTCATCATCTTCAGCTTCTGTTGCTTCATGTTCCTCTTCGATGGCACCATCTGGTCCGCCGCGGCTGGCTTCAGGCCTCGCGTTTGCAAATGTCTTGACACGATCACTCCAGCCAACAGTCTCGCCATCGTCTGGATCGTTTGGTATATCATGATCTGTGTCCACGAATCGGGTATTGACTGCGCCAGTTACCATACGTGTCAATGACTGGTGTTGATGTTGACGTTCCTGGGCTTTTGGAATCGCTGAACCTGATGCTGATGCGACGGCTGGCCCTGCTGCTGAGACTGATGAACCAGATTGCTGGTGGGGCTGGGCAACTGCTTCGCCAGTCGTCCCACGCTTTCGTTCAGGATGCAGCAATTCTTCACACTTGCGCTGATGCACCGCCAGTTGTTGCTCGAAAAACCGCTTTTCTTGAGGATTCGTGCAGTTGGCCAACGCCGTTTGCACCGATTTGATACTCTTTCGAATGGACAGCAGCGGACGATACGGCCATTGCAACAATCCATTCTCTCGACAAATCTTCTTGAGCACAGATGGACACACCCCGAGCAACCGTGCCGCTTCGTTGAGAGGCTTGTCAAAGTGCGAGCGCAGCATATCCAGTTGGATGATGCACTGGGAATACGACCGCGTGGATGATTGGCGTGGGCGCTTGGAAGAAGACGCTGAGCCTGGTGAAGAACAGGAAGAAGCGGTCTCCAGCTGGTCGTGTCCGCCGGCGCTGGTTTCGTTGCCTTGGTTGTGATGAGCTGTTGGTGATGGTCGAATGTTCTGTGAATCGGCTTCGTCGTCTTCCACCAGCGTCGGGTCGTAGCGAAGAAGCTCAAGTTTTTGCTGCTGTTGAGCCAATTGCCGCAAATACGCCGCTTTCTCTTCGCCGTTAAACAGCCCAATGGCGTTTTCCATGGACTCGATGCTCTTTCGAAGCGAACGAAGCTGCCGAGCAGGCCAGCGCACAATGCCCTGCTTGCGACACAGCTTCTTCAGCACTGTCTTGCACACGCCAAGTTCTGCCGCGACGGTCGCGATCGGTTGCTCGAAATACGGACGCAACATGTCCAGCGTGATCTCCTTCTTGGACCGACTGGTTCGGGTGCTCGGGGAAGTCTCGCCTTCATCTTCTTCGGCCTCTTCTGCATCTTCGTCTTCTTCTTCCTCTTCTTCGTTGTCTTCCTTTTCTTCGCCTTGCCGACTGGCTTCACCAGACTGGTCATACTGTTGCCGAGTAGTTTGGCCAACACTTCGTACGGGTGGCTGGTGGCCTGGACGCGCCTGTGTGATATCGCCAAGCTTTCGTTTGCGTGAATACCCTGGTGGAGACGCATCGAATTGGTCATAGAGCGAGGGATCCGGTGTCACTGGCGACGGGTACTGGGCCTGATGAGGAAGCGGCGAGGGCGAAGACCCGGGCACAAACACGCGGGACGGTGGTCGTTTGATCTGCAGCGGCGGGTCGTTGAACGCAAAGTGTTTGCGGAATGACGGCACATTGGCAAGCGAAGGCAATTGAATATCACCGGAGCCGGTGATGGAGTTCGTGTCGGTGCGGCTGGAAACGCCCCCAAGACCCGACGAGGACGGTGGCAGTTGTCGATGCGAAACTTGTTGCATTTGTTGGCTGACCACCAGCGGACGCAGATGCAAGTGGGCATGGGCACTCGCCAACGGAAACGACGATGCAAACGACGATGCACTGGAGGAAGTCACAATCGGAAGCGACGCGCCCTGCATTGGGAACTGCATCACGGGTGCTGGCTCACGGGCTGCCGGGTGCTCATGGTGACTTCTGTTGTCGCTGCGACTGGTGTGGGTAATGTGTTCTTTCTTGCATTTGGCTTTGCGGACAGAGCTTTCGGGTTTCATCGGACGCATTGTGTCGAACGCCGTGGCCACCAGTGGACGAGCCGCGCAAGGGTATCGCACTGGACGACTCGACTCCAAGACGTCGACCAATGGGCAGCAAACTCACAGGTCGTGGATGTCGGAAAACGAAAGCGATTGTGTCTCTTGAAGGGCTGTTGGAAGGCTGGACTGGCCTGGCGCTGGCCTGAGTTGGGCTGGACTAAGCTGGATGTGGAGGGGGGGGGAGGGGCGGGTCTGGTGAGCAACCGATCGTGGAACTTGCCAAGAAGCACTAGCGTTGGCGATTGCAGACTCAGTGCTTCTTTTCACCCAGTTACTTGCAGATTTGTTGGCATTACACCGATTTTCCTCCACCCTCCACCTGGCTGCCGTTTGCACATGATCAAGTCGGCACTAACTGGCTCAAGTCAATCGTTAACCATTGCCTGCCTGCCGCATCAAGATAAGCAGGTGCCAGGCGTTCCACAATGGCTTGCAGCCGCTTGGCGTAATGGATGATTGCAATGGGTTCTGGCAGGTTCCGCGAGTGTACTGGATGAGGGCTTGTCTTTGAGAAGTCCCATTTGGTCCCAGCAGCTGCCGTGGGTCAAGAGAAGCCGCGAAACCAGCCGGCTTTGGGGAAATCCAGCTGATTTCTGGAAGATTACTCACGCGTTGGTCTCTGCATCTTGCAGTTTCCATAAAGCTGTCACTTGGCAGCCAATCAGAAGCCAGCTTGGTCGAAAGCCATGGCAGTCACAAAAGACTCAACACACCAATACCATGGCTCAAACCCTGGCATTGGACGTGCTGACCGCGCTACTATTGTAGTGCTGAATGTGGATGATGTGAAAGGAGCGGAACAACCCTTGGCAAAACCAGAGACACCTCCAGCATGCTCTTGACCACGATGATGACGCGGTGAACATGGCGGATCACCGTCACCTCCTCAACGCCGATGACGCAAGGGACGGCGCGCGTAGAAAAAGGAAGAAAACCATACAGTTTATTGCATTCTGCGCTGTCTAAAAAGGAAAATTGGGTGCAAAAGAAAGAAAAAGAAAAAGCCATCACCACCAACAAAACATACCCAGAGGTCGCAACCTTTCGCTTGCGTTGGTTGGTCACAGCTTGCTGTTGTTGCTGCATCTCTACAACCTGCTCTTGTCTGTCTCCACGAGATGTCATAAAAACCTTGATCCGCTACTCATCAAAGTGCGTCTGTGTCTGTTGGTCGAACTGTATCTGCTTGAAAATGAGTTTCTCTTAGCCAAAAACGGAACGGTTGGGGTTCTCCACATACATCCAGAAGCACAAGATGGTCAACACGAAGGCCAGCATAAAGCTTCCCACAATGTTGCCCTGGTCAGTCAAACTCTTGTGACTCCAACCGAAATACGTTTGCAACGACATACGGACCATCGGACCCAACTGTGCTGCCGTAAACATTCCCAAAAAGATGGATGCAAACAACAACGGAGTCCCGTGGGTCGTAGCTGCAACGTTGTAGCCTGTGAAAAACCGAACAATGTCCCAGATCACGCCAAACACCATGGCGAAGAACACCAGCAGGTTCGGGATCTCCATAACGCTATTGCCACCCAATGCACCAGTATTGGCCCACGAGGCTTCCTTGTCGGTGATCTTCCAGTAAAACGCTTCAAAAACCGCAAGCACGTGCACAAAAGCATACGAGAACCAGGTCTGTTGACTTCGAAGCACATCGTTGTTCTCGACGGTACGATTGGAAAGTGCTGAGAGGATACTTTGAGTCACAATCTTGGGAACAAGCGCCATTAACAATCGCAAACCAGACGTGTAGATGGGGGCGTTGCCAGTGTACAAGAAATACCCAGTGACGTAGAAAAAGAAAATGGCAGGGAACGAGCCAATTGGGTACACCGTGAGGTTGATGAAGAACACCCAACGCATGAAGCGGTTGACTTTGCGAGGCTTTGGCAATTGCACCTGCGGTGGAACCCACTTGGGGTCGACCATGCTCTTTTTCTTGCGCAAAAAGATCTGAAAGTTGCCCTTGGCCCAACGTTTACGTTGCGCCAACGAAGCTGCCACAGTCTCTGGAACAGCACCTTCTGCCAAACGAATGCGTTCACTTTCTTCGCCCTCAAGATCCTTACGGAAGTAGAGGCCTTTCCATCCCTTGTCGATCATCATTTTACCAGTGAAGGCATCTTCTGTCAAGGAACCATACTGGATACCGCACACCGAATCCAGAGCTTCACGTCGGAAAATGGCATTGGTACCAGCAAACGAGGCACATTCATAACCATCCATACCAGTTTGCGCAGAATCGAAAAACGTCGAGTTACGATGACCGCAAGGGTCACCTAATCGGAGTTGCAAACAATCTTCAAAGTACTGGGGTGTCTGCACATATCCGACTTGGTTGACCGACACGTTATCCGAGTATTCATCGGCTTCAACCGTCATCAAAACCGAATCGTTCAGACGATTTCTCGACTTCTTGCAGCGAGAACACTCGCCGTTCTTTTTGATGCGACCACCACAACCGTTGCAAATCATTTTCTTGTGAGACTTGTCACGCGTTTGACGACGATGGAGATTCGACTTTTCGTGGGCACTTGCATTGAAACAATCCTTGGAACAGTACGAAATGCTGGATTCAGGAACGCCAGCGTTCTTGCACAGAGCGCAGCAAATCTTGCCGATATCGCCACAACCAGGAGCACAGCAACGAGAAACCTTGGAGCTTCGAGGATCGTCGAAGAAAAACGGCAAAACTGCTTGAATGAACATCTCATGAGGCTTCATGTCATTATCCAGAATGATGCAATACCGTCCGGAAGCGCCTTCGTTGTAGAGCACATTGTTGATGTTACCAGCTTTGCTATGATGCACTGGTGGTTTGATACGACCCACAAAAGTCACCTTGGGGAAACCAGGGTAGTTGTAATCATCACGCACAGAACCGACCGCACAATCCGCTCGACGAACTACACGTGGGTTCTGGATCGTTGGAATCTTGACCGTGGTGTGCTGTTTGCGCCATTCTTCAACTTCGACATCATCGGTTTCGCACACGCGTTCAAACATGAACTGGGCGACTTCTCGTCGCACATCACCAGCGTTTTCAATGACGCCATGGTTGACGCCGACTTTAGGAATCGGCGAGTTGCCTTCAAACTTGGATTTGCAATAGCCATCGTCGCAAATGTACACATGGAAAAGATCCGGTGGGTAGTCCAAGTTCATAATCTTGTCCAGCGTCGCAATAGTGTCTTCTGCTGGCTCGGCGTAATGGCACAACAAGATATCCACTGTCGGCCACTTGCTTGGTGGGAAATGCGGCTTGAAATCACGAAGATACTGCGCACCACGGCGAACAGGTTTCCACATGCCCAAGTAGTAGAAAAAGCCGAGGAACACCGAAATGAACTCGGCCAGGAAAAACAGGAAATACGCGATCCAGTGGGGAATGGCAGGTTCTCGGAAGCACTTGACGTCTGAAATACCAGCAGAGTACTGATACCAATACGGGGGAGTCCAAACGCCATTGAAGGGCTTGGTGCCACACTTGAGTTTTGCCGAACGCTCTTCTTGAATCTCGTCACAAGTATAATGCTTACGGATCTGATCACAAGGTTCAATACCGATCGGGAACCAAAGCACAATCGCGGCCAGTTCCACCAGCGCGGTGAGCACAAACAAAATGTACACCAGGCGATAACTGGTACGACCTTTCATAGTGTACATACGCACATTGGGCAATTCTCGCTTGATGACATTACCACTTCCGTGGGTCATGATCGTCAACTCCAGCGCATCAAACCACATGGAAAAGCCGGCTTCCGTTTCGGGACACAGCAGCCAGACACGATGGCGCGTGTGAATGGCGATACCACGTGCGGGCAAATCCAGACGTTCACTTTGTTCCAGTTTGAACGCGTCGCGCAAATCAATGGCACCGACCACCAATTCACCGTTTCGCGAGTTGAAATACTTGCGACAGTCAACATTGTCGTGGAAATAAAACATTTTCGAGCCTTCCAGAGCGAAATACCGTTTACGCCAGGATTTGGCCACGGGGCCCTTGAACTTGCGGCTTCCTTGCTTGTGGATCCAACCGTGGACCGTGATTTTGCCCAATTGCTCAGGTTCATCGGGGCTGATGCTTTGCTGACTGAGTGGTGGCCCTGGCGGAGGTTGACGACCTGGTTGCTGCGATGGCGGGGGTGGCAAGGGAGCCGCCGCGGCCGCCGCATCGTTGAACATCAGCCGAGCGGTTGGCAGCTCAGAGTAGCTGTCTTGTTGCTGGTAGCCAGTGCCAGTGTCGCCGCGATGGTACATGGCCTGCGGCGTGGTCGTCGTGGACGGGTCCATCGCTTTCCTTTCACGCTTCCCAGGCGGTCACTTGCTTCCTTTTTCCTTTGGGGCTCGTTGGCGAATGGAGTTGATGGGGGGGTTGGATGCCGGTCTCCCGCGTGTACTTATTCAGCACTTTCAGCCACACCGAGTCTCTTTCTGGCTTTTGCACTGTGCGCTGCGCCTGCGTTGCGGTTTCTCTCTTCCTTGCTGATCGAGTGAGTCTGCAACTGTGGCGCACACGCTCGGCACAGCCTCGCCTGACGCCTGCAACTCACTCCATTTACACGTAGGGACTGTATACCTCGAGCTGATGTTGGACCAAGGGGAAGGGATCCCAGCACTCTTTTGGGCGATGGGTGAAAGCAACTATTGTCGAAACCAGAAACATGCGTTTTCACAGTGCGATTACAAGTATTCTTCTTTCAACCACTATCCTCTTTTACACAGGTAAAGCTAAATTCACAGTTTCATTCATCTAAAAAGGGAAATCAAGCTTCAGGATTCACATACTGTTTAAAACAAGTGCATGAATTTTTGAAGCTTGGATCTGGATTGATCAGGGCATAGTGAAAGATGGCTTGATCAATCCAGAGCCAATTCAAATCCTTGCAACAACAGAAATTTTCACTGGAAAGGATGTCAACCATTTCCAATCGGATACGCGAAAAAGTCGATTTGGAAATGGAAGAAAATGCATTGAATCCAGCCACTTTGTTGAATATGGGCATGTTGTGGCCCTTGTTGGCACTGGAGAGTATGCTCGTCCTTCGCAGAGTCAGAACGTTTGCAACACTGCACTGCCATCAATTCTTGATGATACTGTACTATACCTAGTTTCAAACACTGGCACAACACAGTTCGCGGATAGGGCTCCCAGGAATTTTTCACGCAAGTTACAGCATCTGATGAGCAGAACCGCACACAACCAAGAAGAGCTATCCTTTTCAGCATCGCCAGCTGCTCTGCAGGAACCTTAACCAAGTAGCTCAGTATCCACCTCCATCCAAGTTTCACACGACTCCAAGGCTTTTCTGGGTCATTTGGTGCTGTTTGAGAAGGCACAAGATGCAGTTTTAGGCTTGTTCTCCACCATCTGAGTCCACGTTGAGTTTTGTGGCCTGTCAGCAGCACAGCCTCACGCCGATCAGGTTGGGGGGGCTTTCCGATCAAGCGCCAGCGGACAGAAAACGGACACGGGAAACTATCCACCTAAATGGTACACTGTACCAGGCCGCCAACAAGCTGTCAATGAAACACGCAACATGATCGTTAAATCGCTGGTGCGTAGAACGATATGCGTTTAATACGGTACGCAATATGGCTTCAACTGGACAAAAGCTGACCCCACCTGATTTGGTGTGGTGCGCCATCACTCTTAGGTACTGCTTCATCCCCGCCTCTATTTTCCCGAGTTCCTCCTCCCGCACTTGTCCGCGGCTGAAAGCGGCACCAAGTGCAGTTGCTCTTGAAAGTGGTGATATGGAGCCGAAAGACGCGGCATTTCTGGCTGAATGGATCGATTACGAGATCCAGGGTCACAACCAGCAAAAGACGGCTGAGACCGCCTTCGTGGCCAACCCGCCCTTGGTGGAGTTCACCGGGTCTAATCTCTGTGACTACCTCAAAGACGGCCGCGTGTTTTGTCTCTTGCTGAGTGCGTTGGATGCCAAAGCTGAAGCCGCTTGTCGAACACTAATGCGCAACCCGCAGCAAATGTCCACCTTCCATCGACTGGAAAGGGTGCAGTTTTTCATCAAGTGGTGTCGCGATGAACTGCGTCTGGACGAAAAAGATCTGTTCACGACCACCGAACTGGTCGAAGATAGCAACGAGCGGGTGGTCTGCGAGTGTCTGACCGCGCTGCTGCAAAAGACCCGACCAGAATACCATCCGGGAAAAGCCAAAGCTGCCAAGAGAAGTCCCAGATCCAATGGTGCAGAGCCCCAACAGGCGTCCACCGCACCAGTTTCGACAACGTCAAGCACCGCTGCTTCCGAATCCACTGGATCCAACAATCGATTGACTGCCTTCATGAAGCGTTTCTCAGGAAACTCTGGTGCTGTCGCTTCCGACGAAACCATCGCTGCCGCGTCGTCTTCGTCGGATGTGCGAATGGCTTCCAAGGAAGTTGCTGCCTCGCTTTCTGTTCAATCGCAAGTCTCGGAGAAAGAGCGATCGCCAAAGAAAGAATCTCCTTCAACGACACCACCAAAGAGTACGTCGCGATTGACCATCCCTTCGGCGTTTGCAGCGGCCAAGGCAGCAATTTCGCTTGCATCATCATCGTCGAGTTCCTCGTCTAATGCTGCTACTGCCTCGCCACCAGCTCCAACTTCTTCTGCAGCGACTTCTGACGATGTGCCACGGTCCCACGGCAAATTACAGATCCCTGCTGCTTTTGCTGCTGCGACTCCGGCAACTTCAGGTGGCCCGTCGTCTGTCAAGAGTTCCCCGGAAGAGGGTAAACTGAAGATCCCGAGTGCCTTTGCCCATGGCAATACCCCCAAATCATCGCCAGAGCCAGCCCAAGAAGAACCAAAGCCTGCTCCTGTTTCAGACTCAAAGCTTTCAATGTTTTTGAACACGGTGAGCTCCCCCGCTCCTTCGGAAAGCGTGGCCGCAGTCTCATCTACCTCTACCACAACGCGAACACCCGAAAAACCTGTTCAACCAGTCGAAACCAAACCCGTTGAGGCTCCAGTGAAAGTAGAGCCCACCCCAAGTGCACCCAGTTCCAGTCAAAGCCAACCTCCTTCCTCTAACTCCAAGCTGGCTGCATTTTTGGCGGAACAGCACTCACCTCCACTTGTTGCTGGTGCTCCTAGTCTGCCAAGCCCTCCAGTTCAAACCCTTTCTGCTCCTGCTGTTGAGCCTTTGTCCAGCTCCACTTTGAGCTCTGCATCCCCTTCGATGCCAACACCCAAACAAGAGCCGCAAGAAGCGATGCCTCCACCATCAGACACGAAACGTACTGCGAGCTCAAAACTCGCAGCTTTCTTGGCGGTGGCGAGTCCTCAACAAGAGCCTGTGACAGCCTCGTCTGATCCACCGCCGTATTCTTTGAAAAACCCCGAACCAGTCGCGACCCCGATACCAGCACCCGCATCTGATCCAACGCCAGTGCCAACACCAGCACCAATTTCAAAGCCGCAAGAGTCGTTGGAGTTGAAAATGCCCAGCCCTACTACAACCAAGCGAACGTCTAGTTCGAAACTGGCGGCTTTTCTTGCGGTCCAACCTCCAACAAGCCAAACTCAGGCTCTCGATTTGGCACAACCAGTGTCCAGAAACCGTGAACCGAGTGTCAACGAGACTCGATCGGCACCATCTAGTCCAACATTTGCGCCAGCTCCTGTTGCTAAACAAGAACCTGTGGCTACTCCGGCTCCTGCGCCAAAGGAGTCTGCTCCAACTCCCGCTCCAGTCTCGGAGAAGCGACCGTCGGCCAAATTGGCAGCTTTCCTAGCCGTGAGCCCTCCTTCGTCAACACCCACATCAGAGCCAGTGCAAGCACCTTCGGTGCCCACCGTGTCACCAACCCCGGTGTCTCCGAAGACGAGTCCTACCAGCTCTCCAAAGGCGTCTCCCTCCTCCCCCAAAAAGTCGAGCAGTAGCTTTTTCTCGCGGTCGTTAAGTCGAGACAACCACGAAGAATTGCTATCGGATTTGCGTCGTGAGTTGGAGACCCAACATGCGCAAGAACTGGACCAGGTTCGCGTGGAGTTTGCCACTAAACAGAATGAGCTTAAGCGTCAAATGAAGCAGTTGGCCAGCGATTTACAACAACTGAGAAGCGAGAAGATGCAGCTTGAACAGAAGAATAAGGAATTGGCGGGTCAACTGGCCAATGAAAAGGCGCAACTGGAACAGAAGAAAATGGAATTGACCGACCGATGGGCCAGTGACAAGGCCCAACTGGAGCAAAAGAATAAGGAATTGACGGATCAGCTGGCGAGCTTACAACAAGCGCAGTCCAAGCAAGATAAACTCGTGAAGCAATTGGAACAGGATAAAGAAGACTTGCTGACGTCAATTCAGCAAATGGAGGATCTTGTGGGCAAAGCCAATGCCAGTGAAGAAGCATCTCGCTTTGCTGCCCAATGCGCGTTCCGAGCACGAGATGAAGCCGAGGAAGAGATTGAGCGGTTGAAGGCGAAACTGAATGGTTAATTGGGGAGTTAACGAATGAAGAAAAGTGGGAAAATGAGTAAAATCACGTGGATCAGAGTTTGTTTCGGCTGCTGAAACCTGAGTTGGTTGCTGAGTTGCTGAATGCTGAGTTGTGTAGCCTAGATGGAATCTGTCTGATACCCTGCGAGACTGCGGCGCAGAACCAGTGCCGCGGCGAAGCCAACAATAATATAGAAACACACGACTGCTGCGAAGAGTCCCATGAGCTGAAGACTGCTCTGAACATACGAATGGACGTCGTGGTCTGACCACTGGGGGCATCTTCGGCATTCGCCAATCTATGCGTTCAGAAGAAATTCACCATGTCAGTCGTTAAGTCATGACCAGCCACAGATCCGGATGATCTTACGTCGTTGGGCTCGTAACCTTGGTCTGCTGGTTGATTCAACACGACCTTGCCCATTTGACACTTTTCAGCATTTGTCAGTTGGGTGCAATTCTGCCAAAAGCCCTGGGAATCCCGAGCCACCCCAGGACAGGTCGAATCGGAGGAACCAATTGATGTGCAATTGGAACAGTCAGAGAGCTGAGCTTCACATGCGAGATCTTCAAACTTGAGCGAGTCATAGCTGGACACGATGCGATCGGAAAAGGTAAACGCGCCGATGGCCGAGGCAAACAATACGGCCAAACAAGCACCAATGCCCAAGATATACTGTTCGAAGTCCATTCAGCAATTCAGCAAACTCAGCGTCAGTTGTTGTGAGACCCAAGGGTTTCAGCCACGATTAATCTCACAATAAGCAAAAGTGTGCGACTCTTAGAGCGAGAACCGACGATTCCGACAGCTGAAAGTCCAATCACCAGAGTCCCGACCACGATGAATACAACGGCTGAAGGTCATCAGAAACACTCAGATGCAGTACTCGCAACGCAATCAGTCAGACAGAGAAGCACACTCATACCGATCCATTGCTGACCAGCGGCGACGTCATCGTGGGCTTTGGCATGGAACCCGTAGGAGAAAATGCCAGCGCCCAAAAGGATGAAAATGAAGTTGATTACCATCAGCAGGTTCTTCATGACGATGGGGATGGTGACAATGCGCACGACACAGTATAGTGCCGCCAGCAGCAGTACAATACACAAGCTGCTAACCACACCCAGTACCACAAAGCGAGCCTTGAAGAAGTCTAGCGCGTCAGTGAATTGGCTGCAGCATTTGTGGCGGCGCAGGGTGTGCTGGAGCGACAGGTCGCTCCAGTGGTGTTTCAGCCAAGTCGCCAGCGAATCCTGAAAGCTGAATGCGGCATAGCTGGCCACGAACAAACTCGTGATCAGGAAGAAATTGCCAAAGAAGAACGTCATCAGCATGCTGCTTTTCTCGCGCCCTGCACCCGCAAACCCCACAAGTGAAAGCAACATCACAAGACTGGCCGTACATTCAGCAAAAGCAACCATGTCGTTGAGCAATCTTCAACAAAATGTTTCAGCTTGAAGGAACTCACCCGCCCAGAAAGTAAAGCAACCCGGCACTTCCGTACAGCTGGGCCCTCATGACGAACTCCACCCCGACCCCGATCATCACGCCACCACCAACGCCGGTCAGGGTACAGATTAGCCGTAGCACTTTGCGCGACGGTCGCATGGTTCTTTGTCTGCTTTTCTCAAATGGAACTTTTGCTGTCAGCTGTTCTCTTTATTGTAATGATCCGCGATTTGCTTGTTCAGCCACCGCCTTCTTCACCCAAGAATCAGCCAATTCGTTCAGCAAATCGCCCACTTCACTTGTCGTTTCACTCGTGCACAACTCAGGACAGAATAAACCAGAAGCAGCAAGTGGTACAGTGTACCAATTCAGTTGGGCTTCATGCAACATTTCATTGCTTTGCAGTTGAAGATACTCCCCTGGCCCTTGTGATTGGCTGAAACGATGTCTTTGATGATCGAACGTGCGACCTTCCTACAACCTCCGACGACGCAACAGGATCTTTTTGTTTGAAGACAAAGAATGGGTAATCAGGTGGCAAGTGGCCATGGGGCAAGTGGAATTCAAGTGGAAGAAGCGACGGGAAGACGTCCCAATGACGAGGAAATGCTAATTCTGCTGAAACTTCAGACAAAGCTCTACACGCGACTGGTTCAATCGCCTCAGGTGAGCGAGTGGCTGGGTCGCCTGTTCTTCCACCTTTCGTTCAGCACTGATTCGATCTGGTGTGGTCTTTCAGCACATGGCGCTTCTACAGCGATATTGGAAGGCCATCAGCTCCAGTCGTGACCCCAGCGCTTGCTTCAGCCTCGCTGGCGCACAGTGGCAATTGGACGGAGGCTGCGTGAGTGTCAACCCGGGCGACGACCTACGCGCCATGGGCCAATTGGGGCTCGAGTGTCTGGTCTGCTTTTGTGAAAACTTTAGTGTCGAGAGCAAGATGATGAAGCGAAGCAATGGCGGATATCCGTTTGTCAAGACCTGCATGGCGCTGGTGCGTGCGCTCTGTGAAGTGTTTGCGCTGGTGGACCAGGAGAGCGGTCAAAAGGGACCATTCCCCGTGCAACGCGCCATGTTTTGGCAGATTCTGCAAAGCGAACGCAGTTTTTTTCAACTCTTTTGCTTGTGTCTGCTGCAGTTTGAACAAGAATTCTGCCAAGCAGTTGCAAAGAACCCGGCGCTGGTGCAGTCGCAGCCGCTGGTGGTGTCGGTGGTACCTGGCGCCAGCACGTCCATTCGCTACTGCTCTCTGGGCGTCGTCAGTGCCATTGTGGACGCCGGCAAGACGAGACTTTTGCAGTTTCTCTCGCAGGCACCTGAGTCACTGGAAGATTTTCGAGACTTCTGTGACAACAGCCAGCAAGTTTTGACCAAACGGAGCTTTGAGGTGCCGTGTGCGATCGAGGCTTGTTCGTCCAAGCCAGCACCAACGCGTTGGCAATTGCACCAGCGTAGTGAAAGCAGAGACAAAGTCAAGCAGATCCTGGCGGAATGGGAACCCCACGGTCCACAGGACCAACATGGAGGACAACAAGACCAGGACCCCGAGCAAGAACGAGAACAAGAGCCAGCTCCTTGCAGCTACGACCAAAAGGAAAGGCAGCAAGCACCAGACGCAAACAAGAGCAGCAACCAAGATGACCTCTTTCAAGGTCTCCACGTATACTAGACGCCAAAATGAACCATCGCCCACACGTGATTACTCTTCTCCTCCACTGACGTTCGTTCCCCTTAGTGGTGCCAATCAACGACTGGGCTCCATTCGCGTCGCATGTAGCCAGACCTTGAAATGCATTCCACACGCAAATGTCGGCTACTGACGGCGATCTTCATTCCGAAAGCCGTTGCGCAGCAGCCAGTTTTTGGCCTGTAGTCGATTGCCTTTGAAATGGTAGTCCCCCAGCGTTCAGCTTTCCAGGATAATGGCAACAGTCCGTGGAAAGCTAATACCCTTCCAATTAGCATGCATCGAATTGCCCATTGTGTTGGAAAAGTACCCTTGGCACATGATACCCTTTCCGTAT
>JAMFLO010000389.1:0-26039 GCA_027475765.1 Paralagenidium karlingii
TGGTCGCACGTCACCGCTAGAGTCGCGCTGAAAAACACACCCATACCAACACCCTTGAACACACCCCTGCCGACGCCATTATCATCTTTGTCTTCTTCCGCGATCACAAACACTGCTTTTGCCACTTTTTCGCGAGTTTCAGGAAGGATGAAATAACTTGGCGCGATATCAGTGCGCTGAGGTACTTGCACGATGAGTGTCACGTTCTCATCGATATGAGCCAACGAATCCCGCGAATCCAACGCCACACCGTTCGGGTCGAACACTGTGAGATCGGACGCAGCGATTCCTGCGAGGTAACTGTCCTTGTACTTCTCCTTCACCGCATCTCGCAAAGCAAATACATCTTCAATATCCACGACAACAGCATCAACCGATGTCAGCGCCTTGCCGTCCTCGCCCACGAGCTGGAACACTTTCCGCGCCATCCTTCAATTTCACACGGCAACTTCGAGAATGAACTCTCATGAAATAACCTCAACTGAGGTTTAGCGGACGGAGCGTATCGTCTATGTCACATCGTTCGCTCATTCTCCTCATATAAGAGCATCTAGCGTACCCCTAGACACCCTTAGAGACAGCGATGATGTACCATATAGTACATCATCGCTGTCTCTACATGGTACATATCGCTCTCTGAGGTGGCGCATATGATTTCGGTGCCGGCAAATGGCGAGGAGCAAATCTAATCATGATTGATCTTGACTACATGTAGATGCGTCATGAACCCGATAAAAACGAAGCAACAGGCATCTGCGCGAGTGAAAGAAACAGCGCATCGGACCCGCACTTTCTTCCTGTAAATGCCGCGAAGCTGACGCAGTCGTTGATTGGATTGAGTGACGAGCAGCGCCAAGTTCTTGAGACAGAGCTTAATCGAGCTGATGAAGATCCCCTTCTGGTCCTCCGCTTCAATCCGAATTGGCGAGGTCAGGTTGCTGTCGGTACAGTTTGTGACGCGATAGCAACATTTGGAATGAGGGGCGGCGCACGTCGAGACAGCGGTGAAGGCTGCCAAAGATGGATTTTTCACTTCGACCATTATCAAGATGTCGGACCATGCAGGACTGCAATCCAATTAGCTCACCGTGAAGCATTTGCACTCTCGCCAAATGCGGTCACTGACGCTGTGGCCGCCGGTGTGGCCGCCGGCGCGGCGGCCGCCGCTGTCATAACAAATCTTCGTACAGAGCCGCTGGCTTATGCAGTCGTCATCAACAAGATCGCTATTCGTCAAGATGATGCAGGAATTCTCGAGTTTTTCTACTTGTAGCTCTCATAATATTAAGTGACGTATCCTGATTCTTCCGATTGAGTGCAGGTCTGTCTTGGAGGCGTTTCGCGCAATGCACCACAGCTGATCTCAGCAGCAGTAGTGTCGTATTATGCAATGCACGGTGTCACATTCGTTGTGACACAACCATTTTTCTATAATTCAATTCGCAGCTGGTGCCATATCGTAATAGTCCTTCCAGACCTTGTCAATTTGCTTTGACTTCCACTCAAGACACTTGCGGAATACTTTCGGTTGCTTCACAAACACAGACGTCCTCATCTCCATTCGATCAGCCGATATAATCGAGCCTTCCTTCAGACGACTTGAAATACGCTGGCCATATTCACGATCCAATGCGCGCACGATCAGCTTGACCTCGTATCGGTCATCGATCACTGGGGCTGGTGATACGGAGTCAAAGAAAATGTTCATCACTGGTACAGCAACACTCAAACCGTCGTAGAAGCCATGCATCTCTCGTGAGAGAGCGAGTCGATTGTTCGGGTCACGATCATACTCGTGATATGTCGCGTATTCGCGGCAATGTGCCGCTGATATCAAATGACAGCTCTCAGCCTTGCCGAGCGATCCAAAACATTCTTCAGCTTCAATCCGTTGATATCTGAACTCGTCTGTCATCACGTCAATAATCGACGTCGTCGTGGAAAGGGATGACATGGTTTGCTCCGGAGAGTCTGACTCTTGGGCGACATAATGCGTGAAGAAGATCCGACACAATCCAATTAGTTCGCGCGAGACTTGGGAAACATTTGCCGCTGTTATTTGTCCGTTGAGAGGAGAGCCGACAGTCACAGGCTCGCTGAGAAGTTGACTTTGGAAGTACAAAGCATTCTCTTCTACAAAACAGACGTGTTAGTCGCGACAACCACTAGAAAGAAAGCAGATACACATACTCACTTGTTTCAAAAAGAATGTGCATTCGCAGCGTCGTGTCCTCATACCAAATCGCGCTGTCTTTTCCGTCCGAGCGAAGGCTTGGGTCGTAGTAGCCAAGGTTCGAATCGGCCAATCGATAAAGTCGGCAGCGAACTCCTTTTGTTGAACGCGCATTGACCACAGTACCATCCACCAACCATAAAACACTTTGCTGGTCCTTCTTCGGCAATTGCACAATGAGCGCAAATTTTTTTGAACCACCAAACGATCCAATCGGCGAATCCTCTTCCAACGCCACACCGTTCGCGAACACTGTGAGGTCGGATGCAGCAATCCCTGCGAGGTGGCTGTCGTTGAACTTGTCCTTCACCGCATCCCGCAACGCATCAACATCTTCAATATCCACGGATACAGCAGCAGCCGAGGTCACCGCGTGTCCGTCTTCGCCCACGAGCTGGAACCATTTCCGCGCCATCTTCAGCAAATCCGAGAATCCACGCTCACGAAATAACCTCACTTGAGGTTGAATAATTAGCGGACGTCGTGGATCCTATCCGCTACATCGTCCGCTCTTCCTACCCCTAAATATGGGTCGAGAGTACCCCTAGACACCCTCAGAGCGAGCGCTGATGCACTATAGTGTACAGTGTATCCACAGAAAGCAATGCTTATGTGTTTGGGCGTGGGTTCCTAAACCGGTATCCTTCTCGGTGATTGGCTATTCTATACGTGTGCATGCCACCGTTTGGCCAATCGCAAGCCACGCTTCGTAACTGACGTGCGAAGGTGCGAGTGGGTATTTCAGGGTCACGGTGTAACACATCAGGCGGACAGGACGGCAATTCGGGGGCGTCGGCAATCGCAAATCGCGCGTTTTGTTGCCCAGTTGTCGTCTCTCTCTTTCTCTCTCTCTCTCTCTCTCTCTCTCTTTCTCTCTCTCTCTCTCGGCTTCATCGTGTCCGTGACTCGGCGTGGAAAGGAGAGTCGCTGTGTGTGGTGTTGGTGTGGATTGTAAGGGTTTGCCCAACGCGACTTTGACGCGGAGTGTTCACGTGGTCCAGAACTTGGGTCAAAGACTCTTTTGATCCTTAGCCATGGGCTGCGCGTGTTCGACATCTGCGGGCGAGGTATCGCGTCCGAATCTGTTTCAGCGCAATTTGTGTCTGCACCACAAGTCGGAGAATGTGTTGGAGCATTACAAAGTGGTGCACGAATTGGGCAAGGGTGCCTTTGGCATCGTGGAACAAGTGCAACACATCAAGAGCCAAAAGATGTTTGCCATGAAGACGGTGACCTTTAACAACGCCAGCCAAAAGACCGAGTTTGAGAAAGAAATGGACATTCTGCGCGGATTGCACCACCCCAACATTGTGCGCATGGTCGAGACCTTTGAAGACCAGCACCACTTTTATATCATCATGGAACTCTGTGAAGGCGGAACCGTTGCGTGAAAACTCAAAACTTTCTTGGAATTGTTTGCTTTCTTCCTTGGGGCAGACCTGACGGATGTGTGTGTCCATGGATTCCCATCAATGTATGTAGATGCTGGGCAAAGTCAAAGAACGCGGCAGTGAATTTGCCGAAGAAGAAGTCAAAGAGATCATTGAAAAATTGGCGTCCGTGGTGCAGTATCTCCACTCGCGATACATTTGTGTGAGTGGGTGTCACCTCTGCTCAAATGCCTGCGTGTTATTCCACTTGTGCTGATGGGTTTTGGCGCACAATGTGCAACAGCATCGAGACATCAAGTTGGACAACATTTTGATTGAAAGCGGCGACGATCCAGAACTCAAACTCTGCGAGTCGGTTCTGCACATTTGGGTGCTTCTCTGCTCGTCGACACTGAGCATGTACTGACTTGACTGACACTGAAAACCCAGCTTTGGAGCGAGTACGCTGTTCCGGGCCAATGTGTCGATGCGGAAGATCCTGGGCTCTGTGATCTACATGGCTGTGAGTATCAATGTGGCCAAACGGAATTCGCGACTTGGCCGTGTTATTCACTCAGGTTGGTTTTGATCGGATGGTGTCTCCGTAGCCTGAAGTCCTGGAAGGAAACTACAACGAATCGTGTGATCTCTGGAGTCTCGGAGTTGTCATGGTAATGCAGGAACTGCAGCCCTGCTCCAGTTGGCATGAGTTGGATCGACTGATGATAGATACTCGTGATGGTGGCATTCCTGGCAGTACATGCTCCTGAGCAATACGCCTCCGTTTCATGCGAAAGAAGAAGACGAGCTCATTGAACGCATTTTCGAAGCCAAAGTGTCGTTTGAAGACCCCGTCTGGGAAAAAGTTTCGCCCGAAGCCAAAGTCCTCATCAAGAAGTTGCTCAACGTGAGGGGAATCCTGGGGGCTGTTGCCAGTCTGCACTTTCTTTCTTCTCTCACACTCTCATGCCAATGTGTACGCAATCCTTCCATCGTTTTTGTACTGACTCACCCAACAGCCGGACGCTGCAACGCGCTTCACCGCGGCCCAAGTGCTGCGACACTCGTGGATCAAATCGCGTCGTCGTGAAATCCCGGCGGAAATGTGAGTTGCTGTCTCCTCTTTGTCTACAGAGTTGTGCGGAGTGACAAACAGCTGGTGTGCCTGAACACTGACTTGTGGACCTTGCGATGGTCACTCTTTCAACAGCTTTGACGAGTTTGTGCCGCGCATGAAAAGCTTTTGTCAATTCAGTCCTTTTCGACGCGCGGCGTTGGTGGCATTTGCGTTTTGTATGAACTCCCACCAAATGCGAAAACACAGCGAAGCATACAACGAACTCAATGTGGCCCATGTGAGTGACGATTTGTGTCTGTCTGGCTGATCATGCCCCTGGTTTGGTGATGGTGGATGTGTCTGCACATGTCCTTGAGCATATAGAATGGTTACTTGACCCTCGAGGAACTTCAGAATGCGCCGATTCTGGCACGGTTCAAGCTCGACTGGGTGACGATATTCCAGGCGTAAGTGATTCGTACGAAGCGCGTCAGAAAGACTGTCACATCGGTATTGACAACTATGTGCGACCCTGCTGTGTTGGCCATGTGAAAAACTACAACTGCAGAATGGACCAGAGCGAGAAGCGTGGCATCAATCTGTTGGAGTTTGTGGCCGCGACGCTGAGTTTCATGGAAGTATCCAACAACGAATTGTTGCTGCGTGCGTTTGAATTGATTGATCGAAAGCGAAGCGGATTCATCACGGCCGAAGACATGCAGGCTCTGCTCGGGCAGCACTTTGATCTGCGGTCGTGCGAAGAAATGGTCAAACGAACCGATCAGGATCGCGATGGTAAAATCGGCTTTGACGACTTTGCCAAAATGATCAAACAGCCCATTCGCTGGGGCCGCGTGGCGCGGATCTCGTTCCGCCAGGGAGTCGATGTGTCCAATCTGTCGTCGACTGAGCGGATGGTGCCGCATTCAACCGCTTCGACCCCAGGCGGACGCATCAGGCCGCGGTTGTCTCTGAACATTGAAAGCCCCTTGAGTGTCAAGAATTTCCACGCCGAAGTGCACCAGCGACTGGAACTCGAGGCCGCCAGATCGACCAAGTTCAACACAATGGTGCCCGCCGTGGTCAAGGATGCCAATCTGTCGCCAAAGGGATCGCCGCCAAAGTCGCCTCGCTCTCCTTCGTTGGTGAAAGCCAAGTCGTTCAACTCCAGTCATAGCATCAACGGCAATGATCCGGCCAACGATGTCGCATCATCAACAGCCAATGGAACCTCGGCAGTGGCACCTCCACCTGCTCCATCGGCTCCATCTCCGGCTCCAGCACCAGCACCAGCACCAGTAGCTGCGACTGCGACTGCGACTGCGACTGCAAAAGCTTGATGAGCAACAACTGGGAATCCCAAAGTAGACTGTATCCTCCCCCCATTGTGCTTATGCCTCACCATCCCGCCAATCGCTATCTCTATGCTTGTCTTTTCGCTCGCTCTTTCACCCAGGAGTTAAAACAAAAAGAACCATACGAAATGGCCCGAAAGCAAGGGCAT
This sequence comes from Paralagenidium karlingii, assembly GCA_027475765.1. Taxonomy (NCBI): domain Eukaryota; phylum Oomycota; class Peronosporomycetes; genus Paralagenidium; species Paralagenidium karlingii. Next base: position 6,165 of record JAMFLO010000389.1, read on the forward strand.
GTGATCTTGTATGGCGTTGCAAGTGTGGCTTCCGTGGAGTTTTATGTAGCGCTAGTTGTTGGCCGGGTTCTTCATCGACGCCGAACGCTGCTTTTGCGCTGTTTTCATCTTCAACAAAAACTGCAGCGCATCGACCCATTCGTTGCGTCGGTTCTGTTTGACCTCGACGCTTTCGCCATCGCCGACCTAGCCAGAGGACCAAAGAGGTCGACAGTGCTATCAGCCTCGCCCAAACGAATAAAGAATCCACCACCTGCCAAGCTGTAGCAATAGCAGCAACAACAACAACAATAGCGACCTAGATGCCTTCCAACCCACTCACCTCGAGATCTAGCGATCGATTCTCGGCGTATTCAATGGAAAAGCAATAGTCTTGTACGTCTCCTCGTCGCTTGTCGCGTGCGAACACGCGCGTTTGTTGACCCACCAGCACGCGAAGAATCGATCGCGTGGGAATCGATACACTCGGCAACGAAGTCGTGAGTTCTCGGTAGTACAAGTACTCGAGATCGCTGGAACACCAGACAAATCGAACGTGGGGCCGTCCAAAGCGCCCATGTTTGACAAACAAGTTGCCATTTCGCAACAATTCGGTGCGTTTGCGGATCAAATCGGTGGTCGAATTCTTGCCCGACAACTCGGTCGGCGAAGTCGAGTTGTGACGAGACGACGGTGATCGCGAGGTTGGTTGTCTCAGAGGCGGAGGTGGCATGGTGGGAGGTGGTGGCAAATACATGGTCGAAGACTTGGCGAGACGTGGCCCGCGATTGTCTTGGTGAACGTGGTCCTCGTCTGCTTGGTTTTGGTCCCCGTCGTTGGGCGCCACGAAGAACTTGGCGTCTCCTCGCGTGGGCTGTTCAGTGCCACCACCACCACCACCAAGATGCCGATGCTCATCTGAAAGGTTTGATCGCGACCCAGCTCTTGATCCAGAGTCACTGGCTCGCAACACCCGACTGGTCATCGTGCCGATTGTAGTGGGCGTGGCGACTGGGATTGTACCCGGAAGCGCCATGGGCGAAGTCACCGGTTGTCGCTGCTGTTGGTTTTGGGTCTCCAACGTGCGAATCTGCTGTTTGAGCTGCTCGGCTTCACTTTTCTGGTCACCGACTCGCTTCTCCAACATTTCCATGGCACGTCGTTGGGTGTTGAGGCTCTCTTCCAATTCGGTCACTGCATTGGACGCGAAAAACGTGCTCTCTTTCATGACATTCAAGCAACCGATCGCGAAATCCACGCCTTTGGCGCGAATCTGCTTTAAAACGGTGTCGCATTGGGTTCGATTCGCGGGCGAAACGAGGTCGTCACCACCTGACGCTTGGTCCTCTTGCAACCTTATCTCTTTGAGCGCGCCTTCCAGGTGCTTTAGACTGCTGTTGCGACTGCCATTGGGTTTGTCATTGGGTTTGTCACCCTTTGCTGATGAACTGGAGGTGGTATTTGCGACCGAAAGCCTATCGACCGGGTCCTCTCGAAATGGAACTTCTCCACACGCCAAAAGCTTCTCGACCAGCGCTTCGCACAACTCGTAGTCGACAACCTTGTCACCAGCCATTTGCGCACGCAGTTCGTCGTTGTCTCGTTGCAAGAAATCGATTTTGGCCAGCAACTCTTGATGTTGTGCAAGCAATTCGTCTTTTTCGTGTTGAAGCTTTTCCACTTGCCGCTCGGGGTCCAGTTCCTGGTTGACGCCAACGTCGACGGCGACTTCACTGCATCGTTGCATGAAGCGACAGGTCGAAATGGACTCGTCGACGTATTCGCTTTCCGGGTTCAACGTGGCGATGAACACGCTCTTGCAGTTTCCGCCGAGGCTTCCGCGAAGAACTGAAGTGAGCATCGAGTTGCGGTACGGAACGTGAAAAGTCTTGGCAAGCGCGTTGCCACGCTTGGCGTTTAACGACAAAATCACTTGTTCGAGATGATGCAGCGACAGATTGATGTGTTTGCCCTCGGCGCGCATGCGTTGCGTTCCTTCACGCTTGTAGACCCGTTCCGAGCCTGCCAGATCGACGAGATGCAGCTTGGAAGTGTTGATGACAGGTGAATCCAGCGTTCGTGACTCAATCATGACCGAAAAAATCGCATGGGACCGAGACGAAGCCTGGTTCATGGGGGTATCGCTGGTCACGCGGTTCATGTTGCCAAGAAACAGCAGATTCAGTGCTTCTTCTTCCGAGACAGCTTCGTACACGCTGCAACAGAAGAGGTGTCCATCAGTGTGTGCCATCGTTGAATGCATCATCGCAGGATTCACTTGCGCTCACCCAAGATTGCGAAAGTGCATGTCACCTTCGTCATCGTCCATGAGCACGACTTTGGTCCATTCTTCGATGGGTCGATCCGCGTGGGAGCGATCCAACAGGTCGTAGACGTTTTCGTTGTAGATCTCGAGGTACGAGATGTAACAAGCGTACTTGAACTCGCTACGAAGCTCAAATTCTTCGAAAATCATGGAGAGAACGCGTGGAATGATGCCCCGATCGGCGTAGTGCTCGCCGCCCGTGATGGTGTAGGTCTTGCCAGAACCAGTCTGGCCGTAGGCGAAAATGGTGCCATTAAAGCCGTCTAACGCGCTTCGCACAATGTCCTGATGGCAAATCGAATGGGACGAAGAGACCACACCAGAAGAGTATATCAACCATCATCCTGCGCGTGCCACCACACGCACGTGAGGTCCACGTACCTGGCAGACCACCTCAAAGATGTATTCCTGCGAAACGGTGCTGTCAAAGACCTGGTTGAAGTTGAACTGAAGAAAATCCCGTTGTTTCATGCTTTGACGATCGTCGTCTTCGTCTGGAGGCGGGAACGAAAGCGCCTTGTTATCTAATGATACGAACTCGCAGGCAGGCACGGAGTCGTGGGCAGGTTAGCAGACTGCCACTGGATATAACCCAAGCGGTGCAGATCGCAGGCTTACCCATGAAGAAATTGGCATTTTCGAGCCCTCGACGAGTCGGACGAAGCCGCGCATACGTGCCAATCTGCCATTTGACCATGCTTTCACAAGACACCAACGCAAGGTCTTGAGCGCAGCAGTAGCAGCAGCAACAACAACAACAGCTCCGACAGCAACACGACGGCGAAGTTGGTCCGGTCGACTTCACAAGCAGCGACGTTACCAACAAGAGATAAATATGGGGGTCCAATCCATGCCGGCCATGTTAAAAATACTCTTGGCGAAGCTCCATGAACGTCAATTGGTCACGTCACGAAAAAAAAGAGATCCATCGGGCAGTTCAATGGGCTCAGAATCGGATGGACAGGATTTGCCAGACCTCGTCATCACTGAAGAGTTGTTGGAACTCCGAGTTGGTGAGTGAGATGTCTTCCCCAGTATGGATGGACTGGTGTGGAGACGTCGGTTGAGCTTTGACACGCGCGAATTTCGTGCCAATCTCTTGTTCAAAAGCGAGCCGATTTTGCTGAGGAATGTGGTTGGTGTCGAAGAAGAACGACGTGAATTCCTGACATGACACCAACCCGTCTTGGTTCTTGTCGTAGGCGTCAAACAGCACTGGAAGAACCGACACAAGGTGCTGTTAGATCGATGACGACTGACAAACGAGCATAACAAGACATAGAAATCAAACTACCTTGGCGTTTGATCTCCACGCTGGTGTTGACGTCCAAGATGGTCACCAGTGCCAGGAATTGGTCAAAAGCTATGAGATCCAGCGATTCGGCTACATGTGTGGGCTTGGTTGGATTTTTTACGCTGTCAACACTTTGAGGTCCTTTGGCGTCTTTGGTGGCATCAGCAGTTGGCTCGGTGTTGTTAGCGTTGGTGGTCGGATCCTGGTTGCTTTGGACGCCGTCGGCTTGTTCCAAGATCGATGGTTTGGTCGGGCGAACAACCAATTCGGCGACCCGCTGGGTGAACAACCCCATTCGTAGCTCTGGAAGGTGAACGATTTGTTGCAGAGGAAGCGTCAGCACGTTTCCAACTGGCAGCAGCATGGCAAATCGCTTCTTAAGGCGGTTCAGTTCTTGTCGAGAGACTTTTGAGGAAAGAGTTCAATCAGCCCGCCACGTTCAGTCAAGTCAGTTCATGTGCCGTCCAGTCAGTTCACGTGTCGTCCAGTCAGTTGAGTGCAAGTCAGTTCGTCAGTCGGATTTATCGTCAACACGCCACGCTTCTCTTTCTCACGTACATGGGATGCGCAGCGTCAACTCCTTGTACTTGGCGGTAGAATCCTTGAACAGCGCGATTTTCTGGTCAAGTGTCCATGGAGTTGCTGGCGTTGCAGTCGTCTTGGACGGTGAACCCGAGGAAGTCTCGATAGTCTTTTTCTTTGGAGAAAAGCGCTTCAACATGGCCAGCCAGAAAACAACCTTCGAATTGCAAAGTGCAGCAGAAAGCTTGTCGTTCAAGAGCTCTCCCACTTGACGACGTGACCTTTCAAGATCTCGTGCGTGAGCTGAGCTCTTGTTCACCATCTCCAACCCTGGTGACCTCGGAATGATGCTCTGTCCTTTCTTTGTGCAGGATACATCTGGTAGGCTCTTTGTGGGTTCCACCTGGTGTACAGTATAGTAACTGACTGAACCGTTCAGTTGGCGCAACCGACTCACCTGAAGAGCTCAGTTCACTTCCTAATCACCAAGAACTCCCAGCAAGCCAACGAGCCACGAACAACTCCGCCCATGGCTGACACTTCCACGACACCGCCTGCCTCCACAACGACGACAACGACAATGTCAGCGTCCAGCAATCAGAGCAACCCATCCTTGGTGACTCACCGCGGCTCCTGTCATTGCCGAGCCGTGGAATTCGAGTTTGATGCACCAACCAACTTGGTGGCGTTGGACTGCAATTGTTCCATTTGTGCCATGAAACGCAACACCCATACAATTGTGCCGTCCGCCCGGTTTCGTTTGCTCAAAGGAGAGGACGATTTGTCCGTGTACACGTTCAACACCCACAAAGCCAAGCACTTGTTCTGCCAGATCTGCGGCGTTCAACCATTCTACATCCCACGAAGCAACCCGGACGGATACGCCATCACGATCCACTGCATTTTGCCTGGCACGGTGCAAAACGTCACGATTGAAACCTTTGATGGACGCAACTGGGACGCGAGTTTCAAGGCTAGCAATATTGCCAAGTATTCCAAGGCCTAACTGACGAGAGACAGACGTGGCACAGCAGATTGCATGAGGCTGGTGAAGGGAGAGATTGAGACACATTTTTATGGCACATCGCATTGCAGCAGTGCGCTGATATTAATCCGTTCTTCCAGTCAGAGCATTCACTTTGCAAGCAGTTTCTGTAGGATCACTTGTGCTGCTTCGTCGCTGGGTCGTAGCGGGGCCAACAAGCGGTTCGGCTCGCCAACGGCACCATGACCATCCTTCTTGTGAGGTTGATGGTGTGTCCATTTCGTCAATGTACTCAACGCCATCGCTATCTGTGCTTGGTGAATCCGCGGGTCCTCTTCTTCCTGAGCACCCTGGCTTCCACCGGAGGTCAACATCTCGCGAGCTCGCGATGTCGGCTTGGGTGCAAGCTGCCTGCAAATGCATATGCAAATCAAATCGCCGCATACCCACATAAATGATCTCAACCGACTCGTTGCCTTTTGCGCTCATTTCGGGCAGCCTACCAACTTACTCACCTGAGCGTTCGATAAATGTTTTCTTGGTTGCAGTCATCAAAGAGCAGTTCGGGAAGCACTTTCTGGCCCAGAAGCAGGTTGGGAATCGATACATAGCGCACGGCCGCCATCCACTGCGCGATTTGATGGGTGATGGCATTGGTGCGATACACCACCGCGGTCGGTAGTCCAGCCAGCGTGGTCTCAGTGACGACCGTGCCACTCGTAGCGATAGCGATGTCGCTGGCCTGGAACAAACGCAGTTTGTCGCTTGCCGAGAGATCCTGAAACACCAACCGCTGGAACGGAAGTACTTTCTCGCTGAGCGCGCGGTGCACAACCGGAATGAGTGAACCCAACGTTGGAAAGACCACGCAGATCTGTCAGTGCCACAACAGAGACGTCGATGAGAGTCGTCGCTAGAACGACAAGGAACAATTCCAAACGAGCTGCCTGGGCTTCGTACCCGTTCGCCAATGAATGAAAACTCACTCAGCGCTTTGAGAATATGTGGCATAACCTTCTCGACTTCCTGCTGTCGACTGGACCATTGCAAAGCCAAGAAAGCACAGTCCCATCAGCCTCGACAGCTTGTACGATGACGACATAATACGATAAATCGATCTAAAACGCCACCCCACCTGCCAACCAGTGCACACACCACCAGTGTACTGCAAGAAACCCCGAGTTGTGCTCGTGTCTCGGCTCGTTGTGGGGAATTCCGAGTGTGTTCCATCCATATCGACAGTGCTTGGGCTTGTGGAATCACTTGATCGCCTGACATACTGGACCAATCGATCAGTGGATCCGTCGCAGAGTGTTGAAGTTTTTTCCATGCGTCAAGCCATCGTTCCGTCATGTGGTAGAGTGGTTCTGGCACAATCGGGTCCTCTTCTCTGGCGCGTGGACTCGGCTCAAACAGTCCATTGCTGTCGTAGAAGTCTTCGAGCGCCGGGTGACCCACAAAGCTGCACCACGGCTCTCCATGGCCCTGGTTCTCGTTGAAGAATCGCGCTTCAAACGGCAACAACACAAACATGTGATCCACCAGCTTTTTCAATTCGCGGTAGTCCTGTCCGCGGCGATTGTGGTACGCCCAGACCGAAGGTGCCACGTAGTGGAAGCGAAGCAGATCCGTCATTGGCTTCTGTTTGTACAGCGCCTTCAACACGCCAAAGCAAAAGCCCTTGGAGTCGATGGTCACCAGCACATCGGGCGATTGGCACTTGATGGCGTCCACCGTCTCGTGCATGCGGCGCTAGACACCATGACAAAACGCCCGTTGGCGATGATCTAAACGCAAAAGAATCAAACAAAAAAGACGGGAAAGCATCAACTCACTCGAAGCCGCCACAAATGGGGCAGCAGCTCCACCAGCCCCATGTGCGACAGTTCCTGCATGGGGAACAACGAGTCAAAGCCACCGGCGGCGCACATGAGCGGACTACACCAAAGCGACAAAAGAGACCCCCCCACACACACCCCACATAATGGCGGTCAATTCATGCCAAAAGCAAATCAACCGCGTCATGTTTACCCGCCGACGCCACTAAACTCCAGTTGAAGCGCGTGGTGGCGTGCCTGGTTGGTCAGTGCATGGACCAATTTGCAGCCAATGGCGTCGCCCGACGGTTCACCGGCGATCAAAAACACGCGTTTGCGTGTTGCAAAGTGTCTTTTGGTCGTGGAAAGCAGGCGAAAAAGGCGCCGTTGATGCCTCGTGACGTTGCCGCAGAGTCCCATTGGTGTGGGGTTTCTTTCCTCTGATGTCGCACAATTATGACGTGAAATGGTGTCAGTTAGAAACAAGTAAAGATACTATATAGCGCGTTTTGTAACGACACGCATGATATCTGAGATGGCAGAAAATATTTACAGATCTACCCCGTCTAAACATGCCAACAAAGCTGTTTGCTCTTCTTTTTTTTTGTGTGTGTCAGGATAGGACCGTTTCTAAAAACAACGTCCTAAATCCTAAAAGCTGGTATCTCTCGTTTTTGTTTTTCTTTGGAGGAGGGGTCTAAACTGGTTGGTTGTTTCTTTAAAACGTCAATTGGCTCTGTTGTTTCGCGACGAGCTTTGCAACCACGGAATCCTTGGGCAATTGGCTCGTAAGTTGGTGAAACTGCTGCAATTTGGCCTGGAATTGCTGGCGTTGGCTAGCTGACAGCGAGTTGGCCGACGAACTAGTGCCAAAGGTCTGGTCGTGGGCTTCCAACGCGCGTTTGCCCCGCACCAGCGCCTGCAGACACAGCACCACTTTTTGCTTGCGAAGCGCCACCTCAAACGCGTGCAAATGGGTCGCCACGTCGTGGCCGGCGTACTGCTGGAGCACTTGCACGAACCGCCAGGCTTCGGGCATCGCTGGCTTGGCCACCAATTCCTCGCCCAACGGGTCCTTGTCCACAACTTGGTCCTTGTTGCGCAGGTTGTTGGCCTGTTTTTTCTTCTTGTCCGAGTCTTCTTGTTGTTGTTGCTGCTGCTGCAATTCCTTTTGCTTGAGCTGCTTCTTGAGTTCTTCGGCTTCTTCTTTGCGCTTGAACTCGGCCTTGCGAGCCTTGGCGGCCGCGCGCTTGGCTTTTTTCTTTTCGGCAGCTGACATCTTGCTAAGATCCGCGTTGCTGTCCTTGTTGGCCTGGTCCTGAAGCTCGGCGAGCTCGAGATAGCACAGGATGGCACCGTGGGCAGCGCGTGTGAAAAACTTGTGACCGTAAATACCGTCACACATGCGCAGCATCTGCACATACGCGCGGAGCGTCATCTTGCGGATACAATAAGTGTGGAAATCGAATTGGTCCTCGATGAAATCCATGAAGTGCTTTTCCACAGCAAAGAATCGCTTGAGCGCCAGTCCGTACTGCTTTTGACGCAAATGGGACTTGCCACACGCCAGTTCGTACCACATGCACTGCATGTCGTACAGATTCTGTTGCGGGTCACCTTCGTGGCGCGTAAACAACGCGATGGTGGCTTCGGCTTCTTCAATGCGGTCAGCATGCAGCAAATACTCGGTGGCCTTGTTGTTGATGTAGCGGTCCGCGAGATCCAGCTTGCGACCTTGCACCATGACGTCTGCGGCCTGGTTCAGTTTACCCGTGTGCTTGAGAATGCGGGCCTTGCGCTGGTAAAAGTCCAACACGGTCGGCGTGTGGTCGATACACTTCTCGATAAACTCGAGCGCTTTAGCGTGTTGGCCGATGCGGTCGTAGTGCTGGGCAGCAAAGTAGTTGGTCCAGAGCAGCTGGGATGGCGAGAACGGTTTGTTTTCGTCCAGAGACTTCTCTTGCGCCAATTGCGCGAGGTATTTGGTCAGCAGTCTCTCCAGGATGGTCTCCTTGCCCGTGCCGTACAACAGCTTGACCTCCGAGCCCAGAGATGGCACGCCCATGACCAATTGCTGTGTCAGCAACTGGTCTGCAAGTGCTTCAAACGCGTCGCCAGTCAAAAAGTCTAATGGAATGCGCAGGCAAGTGGTCGACTTGAGCGCACTTCGCTTGGCGAATTGCTGGGCATACCAATCGGCCAGGATTTGCTTCATCTCCTGACCCTTGGGCTCATTGGCAAAGTCCAGCACCCTGGACGGAAGCGCCAGACACTTGCCCTTGAACAGAGTGCTGCTGCTGCCAGTCGACTTTGATGGCAAAAGCAAATCCTTGCGCTTCAACAACGCGCACTGCACGCCGTGGTGGTACACATAGTTGTCAAAGTTGATGTCCAACAGCTCGTCATACACGGCCAGAGCCTCGTCGAATCGCTCCAAAAGCACCAACAACTGAGCCTTGCGTTGACGGAACACCAGCGTGTCCATGATCTCGTCTTGATGAGACTCAAGATGCTCCAGGCACTTGACATAATCACCGCTTTCTTCGAGGATATCGTTGGCATACAACAGAATCTCGCTGTCTTCGTAGTTGAGCTTTGGTCCCGAACAGCAATTGTCGTTGTGCCCCTCATGGTTGTGCCCATGATTATTGTTGCCGTCATTGATGGTGCTGAAATATTTCTCAATGATGTCAATGGCCATTTGTAAATTGCCATTCAGATGGTGCGCAATGGCAAAGCCGATCCAGTTGTTGCGGTTGTTGGGCTTCAGCGTCAGCACTTGACGGCGCGTTTCCGCAAAGCCTTTAAGATCGCGCATCTGGATCTGCAATAAATACAAATCGCGAAGAATTTGCAGGTTTTCCGGGTCCAAACGGATGGCATTGCGGTAACATTTGATGGCCTCGTGGTAATTGCGATCCGAGCGATACAACAACCCAAAGACATGCCAACAAACGTGGCTTTTGAGATCGTTGCGGAGCCCCAGACGAACAAACTCATAAGCTTCTTCTTTGCGGTTCAGGCAGTTGTAGGTCAGCCCTTTCATGGCCAGAGTCTCGCCGTGGTCGGGAAACTTTTTGAGAATCGCATCGGCGGCCTTGAGACCCTTTTTGTATTGCTTGATCTCATAGTATTTCTAGCGAGAGAGCAGCAAGTCAGTCACCAGAGGACAAGCATTGACATCAAAGAAGGGCCATCAAATGCACCTACCACGATGGATCGGAACAGCGCGCATTCCTTCGGTGGCAATTGCTTGGTCGTCCCCGACATGGCTGCGGCGCCTTTGGCTTTTTTTTTTTTTTCGTTTCCCAAAATCTCTGGTTGACAGGGATTGGATTTGGAAGCTTTTGAGGGCCTGGAAACGTTGAGTGAGGCAGCCGAATACCGGTATTCATGGCGTGGACCACCCCAACGTTATACATAGTATACCAAGCCCCAATTATCCGGACAAAGATGCATCAAATCGCGTGCCAAGATGAGCAAACTCACGATGCAAGAACTAAGCACTCGGCTGATCAAGCAAAGGAACGCTCTCGCCATGTCAGCTTTGTGAATAAAGGCATGAATAGGATATCTGAATTGGCAAGTAATGTTTGATTTGATTCTTTCTTCTTCTGTCCTTCAGTGAAGTTGCTGACTCTTTTCTGGTTTGAACAATTGATTCAGCGGCTAACCAACCCCCGGGACGTTGAGCAGTTGAACCTCCATGGAAACTGTATCGAAAGCATCAAGGGACTCGCAAGATTTGAACAGTACGAAAGTTGCTTGTTGCAGCTGAATCATGCTGATTGATAGACGTGTCTTGTTTTCTTGCCGAAGAAGGATGCTGAAATGCTTGTTCAGTCTGATAGAGCTGTGCTTGTCGAGCAATCGGATAACCAGCATCTCGAGAAACTCACTAGAGCCACTTCAGCGCTTGCGGGTGCTGGATCTCTCAGCCAACAAGTTATCGTCTACTGTCGGGTTTCCTGTTCTTCCGCGGCTCGAACGACTCTCTCTGGCTCACAACAGGTGAGCTGCTCAACGAACAGTCAAAGCATTCAGCACTATTGATACAATAACAGCGTAATATGCTGTTCAGCATTTCAGCACTGGATGGGTTGGTTGATCCAGTCAAGTTTCCTCGATTACGATATCTCGACTTGCGCAACAACCTCCTCGCGAGTGCCGAGGTTTTTCAGCCATTGGAGGAACTCGAGCTACTGAGTGAGCTTCGGCTCCAAGCCAAGGACTGCTCCCAGTCGAATCCCATATGTGTAGCCAAGGACTACCCTATCACTCTCCTCAAGGCAAGTGTTCAGCAATTCTGCAATTCAGCAATCGAGCTAGTGTCAGTGACGTGTTGGGTACTATTTTGATGGTTACGCAGATGCTTCCATGTCTCGAAATCTTGGACGAGGAAGACGCTCAGTTTCTCCATCAACTGGGAACAATCGCAATGCCTAAATACCACTCCCTTCTCTCAAAACTGCAGCGTCAGCAGCAAGTGCTGAAAGGTCCCAAAAATTCCCGTGCTACATCCTTAACTTCAGAAGCGGCGGGTCGATCCACACGCAGCAATGAGCCTAAACAACAAGTGCTGGTCTCGCCTGCAAAAAGCGTTTTGCTTCGTCAACCCAAAGGCAAATCACATGCTTTTCAGCAACCCAAACACCAGTCAGTCATTGTCTTTCAAGAATCGGAGAGACGCATCGGCTACGAGTTCACCAACAAGGCTAGCAGAACGAATCAGCCAGTTCTCTCATCACCTCCACCACCTCCACCACCGCTTGACTACTGCTCTGACTCTGAGTCAGCAGACTCCGATACCGAAGCCAACGCTTCAGCTTTACCGATGGTTCAGATGCCTCCACGTGTGGTGCTGAAAGATGAAGCTACAAACACTGACGTGGGAGATTATGCACTGTTTTGTGATCAGCAACTGTTTGCCGAACATGAGATCGCACTGGCTGAATACGAAAACGCGCTGAAACAACAAGAACAAGCCATTTGCGAGCGAGAGCTATCGCTTGAAGCCAAAACAAAAGCTTTCCAGCAACAAATCGAATCGCTACAACAACAAATTCAGCAAGAAAAGCTCAAGTCCCAAAGTGCAGAACAAGCGTTGGTGCAATTGTCCAGTCAGATGGCGAGTATGGTTCTTTCAGCCACCTCGACGGCATCCAAAGTATCGTCAGCACCGCAGGAGTCAGCCGATTCGACTTCTTCTTCAGCAGCTAAAGACCGTCCTTGCAGCCAATGCGAGGCCTGGAAACTGCAACATGATCAGCAACAGATTCAGTTAACACGACTCGAACGCGAGTGCATGCGCTTCGAGGAAGCCAGTGCAAATCACGAGCGCAAGATGGCCAAACTGCAGCAGTTAGTGGACCAGCATCGTGTGGACAAAGATCAATTGGTGCACACCAACGAGCTGTTAACTCAAAAGGCTCATCAGCAACAGCAAGACACGGAGAAAACCATCGAAGCGTTGTATCGTCGACTGAATGTGAGTGGCGGGGCACTGGACATCGCACTCATTTACACGACTGTCTGATTACACTTGTTGTGTTCATGTAAACTCGTTTACCAGGAAACCAGTGCAGATGCGGACAAATGGCAGAAGCAGTGCGCTGACAAAGAGCACGATGTATGCTGTTGCCAATTCGTTGTATGCTTGTCCGTAATACTGGTATTCTGACGGTTGTGTCAACATTCCTGCATTCAGTTAACAAAATTGCAAGCCAGTCTATCCCAAAAGAACCAAGAGCTCGAAGAGTTACGCTCGTTGCTGAAAAAGGAACGAGTTAATGGGGAACAAAAGCTAGTCGAAGAGCAAACTCTGCACCAACGTCAACTCAGCACTTGTGTGTTGCAGCTGGAAACGGAGTTTCGCGCGCAGCACCAACAAATGGCCCAACGCATTCACTTGACAGAGCAGCAGTTACGTCAACGAACCCACGAGTTAACAAAGATGCATCAAGCATTGAAGTTGTTGGGTCAGCGTGAGCAAACGCTGAAGACTCGTGTTTCCGAACTGGAGGGTCAAGTGAGTGTGAACAACTCGACTCTTTCCATTCGTGTCTATACGAGCCAGATTGAGTTTACAATTGATTTTTTGAATGGTATTTCAGATGCAACAAGACGAGTCCAGTCGCGAGTCCCACGTCAAGTCCATGGCCAAAGCGCAACAGGACTGGCAAACACGACTCGCCAGTTTACAAGAGCAGCAACGTGACTGGCAAGCCAAAGAAGAGCAACTTCAGCACCAACTTGAGTCCAAGAGCCAAGAAATATGCCAATTGAACAGTCAATTGGCGAATTTACAAACCGCTCAGACCGACTTACAAGCGGCCGTCAAAGTCAAAGAGATATCCTTTTGACGTATTCATCTTCTATCCTCCGTTATGGATTACTGACGGGTTTTCACTTAACTCTCACTATCTTTGTGTTAATACGTGATGCTGGAGGATCAACAGCGGCAGTTGGACGAGCTTCGCGCAGACAGAAAGCTTTTGGAGAAGGAGGTTGATGCGGAAATCGAGAGTTATCAGCAGCAAATCAGCGAACTGGAGCATGCGTTGGACGAATCGATCGCCAAACAGCTGGAGACCAGTCAGGAGCAGCAGGAAATGGACCGCAAGTGGCGTCAAATCGAGACCCAGCAGGCGCTGGTGCAGCAAAAAGACGTCGAGTTGGCCCAATTGCAAAGCGCTTTGGCCGCTAAAGACGAGGCCCTTGAGTTCATCGAAGAAGAAATGCAACGCTTGCGGGAGATTGTAGGCCACCAGCACGAAAACCATTTGTCTCAACAGCAAGAAATGGCCCAGAGGTTCGAGTTGTCAACTCAAAAGCAGCAACAAGAATGGCAGCAAACGATCAATGCCCAAGAAGAAAAATGGCAGAAGCAATTGACCCAGCTGCAAAGCGACAAACACGAATTGACCCAGCAATTGCAGGTGGCACGAGATCAACAGGACCAGTTGACACAGCAATTGGCGCTGGCCAACCAGCGAAATGCCCAATACGACCAAGAATTGCGCGTGTTAGTGCAGCAAATTGACCGCGAGCGGTCCATGAAGAAGCAGAGCATCCAGCAGCTCAGTGCGTTGTTCCAGCAGTTGCAGCAGACCCCTTAAGAGAAACGGTTGTCCGCTGAGATATGAGAGATTTGTACTACTATCACTTGAATTAGAACGAGTCGTCGCTGTCGCCGTGTTCGCTCTCGGAAAAGTACTCGAGCTCTTCGCTCGGGATCTCTTCGTCATCCTCTTCTTCTCCATCCGTTTCTTTGACTTTGGATTTCCGAAAGGAAGAAGGCACCGTTGCAGGAGTTTCGTCCTCCTCTTTTGCCGTCTCTTGGGTGGAGACCGCAGGCTTTGTAGGCTGCTCTTCCTCTTCTAACTCTCGGATGATGGGGGTATGCTTGAAAGGCGTGCCGTCCCGGTCTTTCTGCTTCATCTTGAACGCCTGGGGCGTCTCGAGCTCTTGTTCGTCCTGGACATCGACATCTTCTGCGTCTTCTTGATCGGCCTTGTAGTGCTGGTCGTCCAGCTTTTCCTCGTCCTCGAATGCTTTGCGGTTCTGCGTGATGCTTTTTGGTGCATTGCGCAGCGATGAGGAGTCTCTCAACGGCGTTGGCTTTGGCTGCTCTTTCTCTTGCTCATGCTCATCATCATCATCGTCATCATCATCAAACGAAGAGGTTTTGTCGACGCTCTTGCCAGTTGCCAGCGGCGTCAGTGGCTCTCGCGCAGCCATGGTCACTGGCACCGATGGAGCAGCCTGCGCGGAAGCTTCGTCCGCGGCATGGGCTTCTTCTTTGGCTGTCGCCATTCTACTGCCCTGCTGACTCTTGAGATGGTCCACCAGCATCTGCAAAAGCCTTTGTACTTGCTCCTGTTTGACGATCCGCGGCCCCAGAAACACTGGATTGTTGCGTTGCAGCTCATTGAGGACATCGCGTGGATCCGAAGTGCTCGTCAATTGGGGCAATTGCACTACATGCAACTTCTTGATGCTTTTGCGGCTTTGCGAAGAGGTTTGGTGCACATACAGCGACTTGAAAGAGCTTTCGGTGGTGCCCGAATCATCTTCGTACTCGAGCGCCAGCGTCGGCACCGGCGCAAACTTGAGTCCAAAGCGGGTGGGAATGATCATCAGGTTGGTGAAGGTGAAGGGTGAAGATGACGTTTTGTGTCCTTTGGTGTGGACCACCTCAAGTTCTATTCATGGGGGGGGGGTATTATCACCCAACTGCCAGCTGGCAGCCAGCAGCAAGTAGAACAGCAGCAGCAACTAGCTATTTGACTATTGGGGTTTGCAGGGTGGCATGAGCGCAGCAGTGGCTCCGCTTCCAATTGACGTGGGCGTGGCTCTCCATCCTCTTCTTGTGGCTCATTCGGTCTCCAAGGAGCCAAAAAGCTCCAGTAGCAGTTCGTTTGGGTCGTTGGACGCTGAACGGGTTTCCGATCCGTCCGAGAGTTGGAGTGACGACGCGGGTGGAGACGAGCCAAGTGGTGGGGGGGGAAGAACTGAAGAAGAAGACAACCTGCAACAGCAGGAGCAGGAGGAGCAGGAGGAGCAGGCGACTGAACAAGAAGAAGAAGAAGTTACTGAGGAAGAAGCCAGTGCTCCTCTTCAGCACGTGGTGGACTTGGACGCGGCCGACCAACGCGCATTTCTGGCCGACAATCGGCGTTCCCCATTGCCTTGCCCGTCGAAAACCAACTTGGCGCCGACAGCCGACTGGGTTTCGGCGCTGTCCAACCACGCGAGTGGCATTCCACGCGACGCGGCCGACCTCAGCAGTAGTGAAAGCGACCTCTTGGACTCGTCCTTGGCCAGCTCCCACGACGAAGACTTTGACCAATACAACGACGGCAACGACCCGAGTCAGACCATCGAGGACGACGACAGGCAACGAGACCTGTTTTGTCGACAAATGGAACGCATGACGCCACCCAGCGATAGCATCGGCTTTCTGGCACTGCTGATTCCCATTTGTGGTGTTGCCACCATGGTCACGACCACCACGGTCACGTGTTTGAACCATTTCGACTGCACCCACAAGTACCCGACCATCTCGTGGGCCGCTTGTTTCTTTCCGGAGCGGTACATCTTCATGTTTGGCATGTGCACCACGGCGCTTTGCATCTTTTGCACCATTTTGTTGTTCTATTGGTTTTTGCGACTGACGTTTCGCACCACACCACCGCCTTCCTCGACTTCTTGGCCCACTGCAAGATCCACTCCTTCCGCCCAATGGAACCAACAGATCTACCACTTGGCCCACAGCAGTTTGTTTTGTGGCTTTGGCGCGTCCACCTCGCTGTTTGGCCTCGCGGTGTTTGATTTGGAGAACTACAACGAAATCCACATGACGCTGTCCATCACGTTCTTTGCGTTTGCGTGGATGACCATGGTATCCATCCATTTGGTGCGGTGCCGCGTGTTTGCCAGCGCTGCACAGACCAGTTTCGTGCAGGTCTTACAGCGCATTCGCCAAGGAACCTGTCCGAGGCAATTGGCCGCGTTCACGCTTGGTCGTGGCTGTCTGTACACGGGGATTGGCGCTACTGCTGTGTGTAAGTACTGCTTGATCACCTGACGAACCTCGATGTTCCCTGGTGCTCACGCCTTTGTGCTTGTGCTTGTGCTGTGTAACCAGTTCTTGTGTTTTTCCTCTGTGTGAACGGCATTTGG
The DNA here is from genome assembly GCA_027475765.1 of Paralagenidium karlingii. Taxonomy (NCBI): domain Eukaryota; phylum Oomycota; class Peronosporomycetes; genus Paralagenidium; species Paralagenidium karlingii. The sequence goes on from JAMFLO010000389.1 coordinate 22,772, forward strand.
CCGAATCCTTACGAGTTCACCGAGAGCCAGGAAGGGCTCTTTGAGTCCTTGGCCATTGTGTGCCAGTTGTTCTTCATGGGTTCGTGCTCCATGGAGCTTTCGTTGCTCAACAAAGTGGTCGAGGACAAGGAGTATCTACAGTTGCATCGTCATGAGTGATACTTCCTCCCTCCCCGCCTCATCTTACTCACCTCGTTTCGTGTTGTAGAGAGATATTTCATGCCAATAGATTCCCAATTGTATCAATTCTCGTGTTGTTGCCTTTCTCGACGCGGCTCTTCTTCTTGGTCTTTCTCTCAAAATGGTGACCTTCCCGTGACCTACAGGCAAGAAGAGTTTGGAGTGTCCATGTGGGGAGTTTTGTCGAGGTTGACGTGAATGCTAGGCATAGGTCTGTCGATTGCGTGTGGGAAGCAACACGATGCCCAAGCTTGGTGGCGATGCCCGATGCCTCTCTTTCAAGTGGAGACAACTTCAGTTGCATTGACCAAGAAAGCATGGCATGGATGGGTCGAAATGTACATGAGTTGAACTGAACGACTTGCTCCGCCTTGTTTTTTTATGGCTGGACACGCCGATGACGGGGGTGGAGCGGCATAGTTGATGAATTCGGTGCCTCGCGGTTGCGTCACACACGCTCGCGAGTCAATGGGTGCATCGAGAAATGCTTTCTCGACCGGATGACTCGTCCCACCAATCCGTCAAGTCCGGTGCATTCGGAGACTTGACTTGTTGATCTACGCACGTGACTCCACAAGCGGGTGTTTTGGTGCAACCAGTCTCGTGATGGCCACTTGTTGGTCCCGTTGTTCAACGAGATCTTTTGCAGCCAAGCTGTAACATGAACACCATTGAATCGAACACCAATGCGTGTACATTGAGATATACACTTATGCAAGAGCAAACACACTACAGCCAAGCATACACGAGAACAAGTGTCCTCACAAGAGTCCATTCACCAAGATGACCTTGGCCAGCTGCACCATTCCTCAATACGCCACCAGTGGCATTGACACCTCCTGTACCGACCTGGGGATCTTTGGTTTGATTGTTGGCGCCTTGTGGTTGATTGGAAGCACTACCAGTGGCACTGGTCTTGGGAAGTTCAGTCGGTGGGCCCGTCCAAGTGGCCGAACCACATCGAATGACCTCGCCAGGACGTAATGGACGACCCCCAAAGATGCTGTTGTCCGGCATATCGGCTGGGTTGCAATCAGCGGGAAGCTCTAGAGGATCTCTGGGACGATCAGTGGCAGGGCTGTCGGTGCTGGGAGTAGGAGTACTACTCGTCGGTTTAGCCATCAAGGGATCTCCACCGCCTCGAGCGCCAGTGCTTGGAGTAGTCTGATTGCCCACGGCAACATCTGGCTTTGTGGTGGTAATGCCTCCTCCTCCTGCTGGATCCCCGCCAACAGTAAACGCAGGACTTCCGGTGTGGCGCGCCATCGTGTTAGTGTCTGGAGCAGCAGCAGTGGTCGTTGGACTTGCAAGCAACACCAGCGCCACTACTGCAAGCTGAAGAATGCACTTCATGGGTGGGGAGGTTTTATGTCGATGGGTAGTTGACTCTGGCACGGTTGGAGTTGTCCGGTCGAGGGCAAAAGAACGAATGATACAGTTTTTGCAGCTGCCAGCAAGTGTCACGAGTGCCACATAAGGCAATTGCCATTGTTTCCAAGGCGTCGTGGCTCTATCAACCTTGTGGAGTCTTCCAACCAAACCAACACGTCAATGTGTGAACAACAAATGGTTGGTTGTAGGAATGCTGGAGTCAACAATGGTGAGGTTGTCCAGTTTGGCACCCAGATGGAAACACGCAATCCACTCCATCCCATATCAAGTTGGGTCACCAACTAAACCAAAACAAGCCTGGGCATGCCACACCCTCCCCACACCTCCCAACAAATTGATGCAGTTGATGGAGCCCAGTCATGCCGAATGGTAGCGTATTCACTGGGGTACTCTTCCTCTACGAGAAGCGCGCCCGATCCATACGGTCCTTGCCATCAACCAAGTCCGTGGATTCTCCATGCGATCTCTTTCACCACTCGCACGGCGACACTAGGGCAGCAGCACTTGGTGCGTGTTGCGAACACAACAAGCACAAACACCAGCGCAACACACTTAAAAGCAAATCGCCAAGAGGTTGACCGTGTGACACAAGATAAGACACAGGAACCAGTTGGCATCCGATGAACTTCACTCCAAAAAGCCACCAAGCCTGGGTGTATAGAACAAGGTCCATCAGCAGCTCGTAGGTGTATGAATTCGGTGCAAGTAGATCCATCCATCGCGCAAACGGCTGTTTGGTACCTTTGAAGTTAGTAGTAAAAGAGACACAAGTTCGACTATCTCCAAGTGATCAAATGCGTGGACAATGCTCTCAGCGGAATCGCTATGGAACCTGCACCCAGGTGTGCGGTGGATGCAACGGAGTCTAGCTCTCTGGATCACCATGAATCATCCTCAAGTGAAGTCACGATGCTGTTGGGGCAACAAGAGAGTGCCAATGGGCCAGCTTTTTCGCGATCGACGTGTTCTGTCATCACGTGTCGTCTGACGGCACCCGCATGAACGGCACAATGCTGAGGTGCTCCCTCCATCCTCGGCATCCTCCCCCTCCTTCTTCATACCGGACAACAAGCGCTTGTCTTCACTTGCTCACGCTTGAAAGTGCCTTGATCGACTTCCTCAAAGCCACTTTTTGTGCTCATCAAGTTGGTCTGCTCAATCAAATGCAATTCAACACCTTGTGGAGCGACGTGTCTTGAAAGGACATTTAGAGAAACACAAAACGCTACAAACTGCAACCATGGAAATGAACAATTCTTCACCATGACAGCCTATCCACGAAGATGACCTTGTGTAGCTGCAGTATTGGTCAATGCACCACCAGTGGCACTGGTCTTGGGAAGTTCAGTCGGTGGGCCCGTCCAAGTGGCCGAACCACATCGAATGACCTCGCCAGGACGTAATGGACGACCCCCAAAGATGCTGTTGTCCGGCATATCGGCTGGGTTGCAATCAGCGGGAAGCTCTAGAGGATCTCTGGGACGATCAGTGGCAGGGCTGTTGGTGCTGCTGGGACTAGCCGAAGTAGAAGCACGAGTATCGCCCGTCCAAGTGGCCGAACCACATCGAATGACCTCGCCAGGACGTAATGGACGATCCCCAAAGATGCTGTTGTCCGGCATATCGGCTGGGTTGCAATCAGCGGGAAGCTCTAGAGGATCTCTGGGACGATCAGTGGCAGGGCTGTTGGTGCTGC
>JAMFLO010000390.1:0-30137 GCA_027475765.1 Paralagenidium karlingii
TTCGGCAGCGCTGAACGGACTGGTGACGATCCATTTTGGCGGCATTTCGCGCGTGCTGGACATCAAATCGTGGTCTCTTTTGCATTTACACGATGGAGTTTTGTATGAAAACACGCCGCTTCCTACCGACGCTTCGTCATCTTCCACCAGACATGTCTTTGCCGAACAAAGCGGCCAGCAACAAAGCACCTCGTCCATTTGTTTGTCCATGGTGATCGGAACTGGAACGAGACGCAATCGAAACTGTCCAACCCAATGCAAGTGACCCAAATCCCACGAGTCACGCAGACCACCGCGTCAAACGGTCATTCTTGAGAGAAGGGAATGCACCACGTGGTGTGGGACTCGGACGAGACGCCCTTTTGCGCTGGCATCGAGGCACTCGAACCTAGTCTTGACCCTTCTCGACCTTCTGTGGTGGCTGCCGAGCCAATTGCGCTGTTCCGTTTGACCTGGTCGGGGAGGTGGAGATCGTAAACTCTCGCTACAACTGGTGGATCGCAGCGAGATCACAAATGAATCCAAAACAGATGAAGCTGAGGTGGCTGGAGATCTTCCACTGGTTTGACAAACTGCTCCATTTGGCTCATCACGAGACTCACCGGGTGGCAGTAAGCCGATTCCCAGGCATTCGCAGCTTCATTGGTCCACGGGGTCTGATGTGTTGAATAGAATGCTTCTTCTCGATGGTTAGCCTGGAGTTGGTCTCCTGCTTGCCGTCAGTGTCATGCGGGTCGACTCCGCTCGGCGGAGCGTTGCCCATGGCGCGACGGCGTTCGCACGAGGTGTGCACACCGTGCGCAATCATTTACCTTGGCGTTGCGGTGGACGGGTAGCAGAATGGAATGATCTCAGTCGATGACGCTTGTGATGTAGGGCCCATGAACTGATCTGGACCAGAACACTCGATAGGATAGCAGTGGCTGCATCATGTGGAGCTCTCCATGAAGGTTAACAATGTCTAAACGTCATCCGTTGGAACAGTTCGCTGGTGGAACAGAAGGCGACCTCGATGAGATGGATTCTGTGACGAAACGGGGATCGTCGCATCACCTGGAGCCCCCACACGAACGTTGCTTCTCCTCTCCACGCGAACCATATTACTGCACCTCAAGACACGACAGTCGTGAGATAGATCTGGCAACAGGGTCGCCAGGCGGCACTGCAACTGGACGGCTACCAAATCGTTGTGCTTTGAAACGCTTCGTGGACGCAACAGATTGCTGTGCCATTGGAAGTCTCGTTCGTGAGCTCGCAACAATGCTCCGAGCGCGACAATCGCAAGGAAAACGACACAGAAATCCGCCTTGATTCTGGTCAATAACACTACTTGATCGACACAAAGGTGGCATTTGTCCAGCAACAGTTAATTCATTTTCGCGGCGCAATGGTAATCCGTTGTTGACTTGTTGGGTCGATGCCCATGTCACGAAGAAAGTTCTGCATTCGCTCAGCCTCTTGGGCCTGCCACAGGCCACGTCACTCGATCGGTCAGCTCCCCTGACAATTGTCATCTATCGCTACGCTATCGTTCCGACTCACCTGGGCCTGTTCAAGTCGTTCCTGTCGTGCTTGCTCCTGGCGTTCGCGGCCTTGTTGACGACTCGCCAAGCGCCTTTGCAGGTCCTTGTCATCGCTTCCCATGAGAAAATCTTCACCCAAATCGAGTCCATCGCGCGCTTCTTCACGCGCGCGAGCTGCGCCATGCACACGGCTTGCAACTTGACGTCGTTTCTCCAGCAGAGCCTCACTGGAATAAGCATCACACACCAGAACAACCCGCAATGCCAGCGTCACATGAGCAACTAGCTTTGTCGCTCACACACCACCGAGATTCGCCAACTACAGAGAACGCACCGGCCCGTTTCTTTCGGCACGAGTTCTTCCATCACGTGCTCATGATCTCGTCGAAAGCGCTTTCGTTCGCGACGCGCGCGGTCTCGGTCGTCTTCCCTTTCCGCCGCATCTCGATCAAACGCTCGGCGCCGACTGCGCTCGTCACCTCGCTCTCTGTCTGCATCTCTGTCTCGGCGATGGCCATCTGCTTCGTCCTGCTGCTTGCTGTTGCTGCTGCTGCTGGTTTGCTTGTGCGTGTCCTGCAACAAATCGCTTCGTCTCGTGGCGACGCCGACGGAATCCTTGGTGCTGGCCAGCTGCAACTTTTCCGATTCATCCATTTTCGTCACAAAGCTCCATTTGTGCCGCGTGCGCCGCGTGGATTCCAGCAAATGATCGGGAATGCCTTCATAAAACATTTTGTCCAGTTTGCCGTCGTTCCATTTGGTCACAAAATGCTTTCGAAACAGTCGCATTGCTTCGTCGCTGGCCAATTCTTCGAGGTATTCGCCGCGGCGGCGCAGCAGCCAGAAACGGAATTCCGTGGATTTCTGGTAAAAGTCTTCTTCGTCGATGGGTTTCACGTCGTGCGGCAACCGCTTGGAGGAGGAATCTGCACACAAAACCATCGCATTGGCGGGCTTTTACAAAGGGAAATTGGCCGGCAACGGTCTGGTGACAGCATCCATGGCCTTACGTTGGGATTTGTGGACGTCCTGACGCTTCGAGTGGTGGTGGCGATGAATCTTCTTGCTCTTCTTGTCTGTGGACTTTTCCTTATGGCTCTTGGAGCTCCGGTGGCTGCCTACAACGATTCCTTTTTCCTGTCAGCAAGATGGCATCTTGTCTTGAGCAGCATGCTACCAGCATTTCCCAATCATACCCATGCTGATCGCTTGCCTGCTGACTTGGGGTGGGACCCACATGTGGAGCGTTCCAGATCCTGCAGTAGGTGCAACACCTGATGGGACACCTTGTGGTGTGACACGCTTTGTTCTTTTTTTTCGAAATAGGAGCCAACGGCCCAAATCATGATCGCGTCATGTTTATCGGTGTCGCAAAGCAGAAAAGATCGCGGAACGATCATCGCGTCTTGACGGGGAGGCGGTTGGTTCAGAATTGGCGGGGAATTCCGTGAGCGCACTGCGAATACGAGTTTTATCGTCCCAGCATAGAGCCAACCTCAACTTCATGACCACCGTCGATCGAGTTGAGAATCGAGAGCGGCAAGCATCTTTGAATCAGAGTGAATGTGTGAATGAACAACAAGCGTTGACAAGAGATCCTTTGGATACGAAAGACAAGGACCGACATGCGCTTGGGGAGTGCTCATGGCATCAACTAAATGCTCTAAAAGTATCAAGACTGGAACAAGCGGTGGTGGCTCTGTCTTTGTGGATGCGCAATAGCATGCCAGCCAGCCAGCTAATCAACCATCAATGCACACAAAATAGCTATTGGCCACTTGGTTGAGAGATCAGTAAGCAAGAAAAAGCAATTTTCTTGTGGTAAGCCAGGACACGTCATAATGTTCAACATAATCAGACGGCACTTCCTGAGTATTAATAGCTTGCTTCTCATCATTCTTCTCAACAACTCGACCCCCCAAAAGACACACAAAAGACAGAATAGAACAAGGAGAGACCCTCAGCTGGATACTTGACATCAAACGATGATTCAGTGTAATTCTAGAGAAAAATAAAGCAATCATTGGGTCTCCATGCCATGCAACTCCACAGATGGCTGGGCCATCCCCTTCACCACTCCAATCCTCAAATGAACTCTCCTGACAGAACCAGACCGGACCGGTCTCTCCTGGGCCATTCGTTTGCTAGGTACGACAGCTCGCGATAAAGTACGCAATCTCCTCAGATTCAGATGCTTCCGTCTGAGTCAAATGGAGCGATGAATCAGAGGCGACTCAGACGTCTGAGTTGATCTCCTTGAAGTGAAACGCTTATCGTGAAACTACCGCTCGGTCGATTTGTTCCGTGAGACTACTGGAGATGTCGACGAAACAAAACCCAGAGAAAGCGAGAGAGAGAGAAAGAGAGAGGGACCAAACGGTGAGCTGTTTATAAAAGCAGGACGCTGGCACGTGTCTGTCCATGCGCTTCCACACAAATAACCCAGGAAACAAATCACGAGGCTTGGAAAGAGAGTCACGCTTTCAGCCAATAACTGGCTGACTTTTTTCAGCTCTTTTTGGCAGCTTTTCGGCCGCTGACATCTTTTTTCTGGCATTGGAGTATGGCACGGGACTTGGTCGCGTCACCTTGGCCTGTCACTTGTGGCACGGCTCTTTAAATTTCAGCCAATCAGCATTGGCTCACTTTTGCACGTTTTCAGCCAATTTCTTGGCGTTACTTCAGCCCGTTATTATTGGCGTCTTCTCGCTCCACTACTTGCAAATGCACAGTGCTATGTGCTTGGCCAGGTCGACCTGTATGTCCCTGTCGCTCTGCATTATATTGCAGAAGAACAGCGAGGCACCAGGGTGCAAGATTGGTCGTCCACAATGAAGCACTTTCATTTCTACAGGTTTATCATTTCTTCCAGGCGCTGTGTGTCTTTTCTCTATTTTTCTTCTTTTTCCCCTTCCTTTCCCAAGATGAAGCTTGCGCAGCTAAAGACAGCCACAGAGGGGCAAAACAGCCCAAAGAGGGGCCAGCGGACAACCCAAGCGGCAGCTCATCACGGCATAAATCGAATAGACCCAGACAGCCCACGAACAGCCACACCCCAAGCTCCGCAAGTTAGCAGATCTGACAGGCTTTCAGTGGCTTCCCGGATTGGTGAATAGTGGCGTTGTGGGCGGCTCCGCTTTTTAGTGGATTGGATCGGACGGCGACGGGACAGTGGAGTGTACAGTAGTCCTCCAAGTTTTTTCCTCGGTTTGCGCCATCCCCGGTGTCCAAAGTGTTTTGTGACATTTTTGCCCAGAAGTGCAGGTCCAATTTTGTGCACTGACGCGTCCAAGCCTTGATTGGAACTGCAATTGCTTTTAGTGGCATTGATTTGTGCAACGATCGAGTATTTAGTGGATTTTTCGTGGTCTTTGACCGGTCGTCTCACATTTCTTCGCCATCGAGCGTCAACTTAGTGGTTTTGTGCATCACCTGCTGGAGTGAACACTTGCGCTTTGTGGATTCTTCGTTGTGGATAAGAGAGAACCCGATTGTTGCACACCAAGTTGTACCGCAACACCAACCTGAGAAAATCGTCTGCTCGTGTTCGTAACACGTGCCATCATCTGCATCGGCTCATCTCCCTTTTGGTGACGCTTCAACTGCGTTTTCAAGCTTATCCCATCACTAGAATTGAGCACATCTCCGTCAACTGCCAGAACCATTGATTACCTTCCTTCCGGCGTGGTCTTCGTGATGTGGGCGTTGCTCTATGCTCTTTCGTTGTTGGTGTCGTCGATCTCGTCCGGGGCCGTCGTGCTGGCCATCTCCCGCAACAATCTGGTCAAACTCTGCAACTCAGCCGTGATGTTTCTCTTCTTCTTCTTCTTCTTGTACCTCACGTTGTGGTGTTTCTTTCGTGCGCTGTTTTACCTGGTGGTGATCTCCGTCTCGCGAGAAACTCTGGACGACATCGCGCAAATCCACGACAATTTGGTGGACTGGCGCCACTTTGACGCCGTCGGATTACGAAGCATCGCGCACACCACCAAACCAGCCAAGCCGAGCATCTCCATCCTGCTTGTGCTCGGGGATACCATGCTGGTCGCGTGCTCGTTGTGGCTGTTCCCGATGACCCACGAACTGGCCAAACTCGCCACTGCCACCATGGACCGAGGTGCGCTCAAAGAGCAAAAGACCACCAAGCGCTATGGCATTGGCATGCACATGGTGATTGGCGCGTTCTTTGCGTTTGAAGCCGGTTTTGCTATGTATAACGGCGGATATGACTACAAACTCTACAACGTGCTGGTGATTGGCTATTCGGCCCAGTTTCTCGCGCTTTTGTACGCCGCGTTCTCGCTCGTGATGCTGCGGCTCAACGGGAGAAGCACCGAAAACGTCCACGGAAGCTTTGCGCCGTCCCCGCTGTACAACCGCATCATGCGTATCATGATCGTGTACGGTGTGTTTGCGTGCCAGTACCTCGTGCTCTCGATGATCATGTTGTTTGGCAATTTCCATGCACGCGTCAATATCACTTACTTGGGATTCACGACCTTACTGTTCAACAACACAGGCACGGCGTTGTCCATTGTGATGGGTTGCTCCCAGGAATGCTTCGCACGGAAGTTACGACGCTTTCTACCCGAGGAATACACTCAACAGTTCCACGTGGGCGACGAGTTTGCGAGTCGCTACATCAATGTGGCTCCGGAGCGCGATCCGGTGTTTGTATACACGGATATTGAAGCGTCCAGCGCGCTTTGGGCCATTGACAATGGCCAGGTCATGCGCGCGGCCAACGAACTGCACGACGACATTCTCCGGCTCATGCTGCTCAAGTACCACGGCTATGAGATCACGACTTGCGGTGATGCCTTTCAACTGGCATTCCATTGTGTGCAGGACGCGGTGGAGTACTGTTTGGAAGTGCAGAAGCAATTGTTGCGCGCCAAGTGGTCCAAGCGCTTGCAGAAATGTGGTGTGCAATCAGTCAAAAGCGAACGAGTTCGAGGGAAGCTGGTGTTTCGAGGCCTTCGTGTGCGCATGGGGATTCATGACGCGCAAGAACGTGCCGAGGGTGTTTTGGTGTCCAACATCCATCCAGTGACGGGCAAAGTGACCTACACGGGACTGAGCGAAGTCATCGCCAACGAGATTGGTGAACTGGGCCATGGAGGCCAAGTGCTGGTCACGTCGCGTGTGGCCCAGTGGATCCTCAAGAACAAGAACCAATTGGCGATTGGCTGCGATGTGGAATACCTGACGAGACACCACATTGTGCATGTGAACGAACAAGTCGACGTGTATCAAGTCGTCATCCGAGGACTGGAAGCGCGCACGCGGTTGTTCAAACATGAATTGGCGGTCAACGCGTGTCCTCGACTGGTGGTGGCCGTGTGTGCCTAGTCTCTGTTCCTCAGGTCAGCGAGGTTGAAGAGCACGTGTAGCAGTTGGGAGCTGATTCCATGTCTTTTTCGCATTGGATTTATGGGCACTTGGTGTTGAGGGATCTACTTATTTAAGTGCAAATGCCAAAGATCGCATTCGCGTTGCACATAGGTGATCGTTTAGTCTCGCGCGTTCGTCTGCAACCAACGTTTGGACTGTTGCAGCCGTGTCGCACAACAATGTCGGATCTCTTCGCTCCTCTCGTCTCCCACCCCCTGCAACACTTCCTCGTTGTGCTTCCACACCACAAGGTGCAAGAAAGAATCCTTTGACGTGACCGCTTGGCCGTCTGTCTTCTTCGCCATTCAACCAAGCGCCATGAGAGATTGGACCCTGGTGTTCTGTCTAGCGCTTGCTCTGTCGATGTTCACCAGTGCTGCGATCACATGGAAATTCTTTCGCAATGGCCACTTGCTACAATCCACGCTGAGCTTTGTGCTGTTGATGCTTTTCCTCCAACTCTCGCTTTGGAGTCTCTTCCGTACATGGTTCCTTGTGATGGTGCTCACAGGCTATGACACCAACCACGGAAAACTCTCGCTGCACGACCTCAAAGCCAACCGTCGGGAGGATGCATTGGGCATTCGAGCCATTCAGCATGTCGGTGCGATCGCCAACGCACCCATGTCGACGGCGATCATTCTGGGAGACACGGCCTTGATTGGCACCACGGCGTGGCTGTTTGTGATGATCCACGAGCTCTTTTTGTTGGCGCGGAACACGATGGATCGCGGTGCCGAGCGTGAACGACTGGTGATGCGATTCTACTGTGTGGCGGTTCATGTGATCATGGTGGGTTTCTTGCTGGTGCAGATCGGCATTACCGTCCAGCACGGCGGATACAACAGCAACGCATTGTTCCTGACCATGCTGCTGCAGTGTGTGCAGATCCTGGCGCTGATCTACATCGCCGCGACGCTCTGCTTTCTCAAGTGCAAAGGACGCAAGTTTGAGCATGTCCATGGCAGCTTTGCGACATCTCCGCTATACAATCGCATCAAGAACCTCATGATCGTGTTTGCTGTGTTCTCTTTGCCGTACCAAGTTATCTCCATCCTGTTTGTGTGCGATCCGTCGCTCAAGGGCTTGCCGACCTGGCTGCTTGGACTGATTACGCTGCTCTTCCGTTCCATTGGACTCGCGTTGGCGTTCATTGTCGGCTGCTCGCAAGAGCTTGTCATTCACAGCTTTCATCGGTTTATGCCCCACGAGTTCACGGACGCCTTCGATTGCGAGAATGGTCGCAAACATCACCAGCCATCGATGGCACCTCCCGAGAAGAATCCGGTGTTTGTTTTCACCGACATCGAGTCCTCGAGTGCGCTGTGGGCCATCGGCGACGGCAGTCTCATGCGCGAGGCAAACGAAATACACGACGACATCCTGCGCTCTCGACTGATGAACCACCGAGGTTATGAGATCACGACCGTGGGCGACGGCTTCCACTTGGCGTTTGGCAGTGAGCAAGACGCGGTGGAGTACTGCATGGAGGTGCAACTGGAGCTACTGGATGCCAAGTGGCCGAAGGGACTGCATGCATGCGGTGTTGATGCCACGAGACGGGAACGCGTTCGTGGCAAGTGCATCTTCGATGGCCTGCGCGTGCGCATGGCAATTCACGACGCCAACGAGCAAGTGGAAGGTGCTTTGGTGGTGAGTGAACACCCCGTGACAGGCAAAGTGACCTACACGGGACTGAGCGAGGCCATTGCGCGAGAAGTGATCGAGTACGGTCAAGGCGGCCAGATTCTCTTGACGGGTCGAGTCGCGGCGTGGCTCAAGTTCCAACCGAAGCGATCTGCTCGCAAGCAGAAGCAGTCGATGTTGTGCAGATACCAAGTGCAGGAAGTGGGTCGATATCACTTGGACCAGCTGGCCATGGAGCTGGAGTTGTTTCAACTGTTGTTGAAGCCGTTGCAAGCACGAGGACGCTTCTTTGGGGCCACCCATGACGTGGAACTACACGAGGAGCATGCCGAGTCAGAGACCCATGTGTATCATCGCGTTTGGGAGGATGCAGACGCCGTGTAATCTGTCATGAAGAACCCTTGAGAAGCTCATCCTGGAAACACCTGCAACAAGTCAATGATGGGATGGTGTTGATAGCGACCCGAGCCAAGACGCTGATTGGCTGGGCGTTGGTGGATCAGCCAATCAGCGTTGGCTCGTTGGGGCAGGAGACGTTTCACCCCCAGATGTATCCCTTTCCACGATACTATTCTGTTTAGCAGGTACAGTGCGCCAAACAATTCACTTTGATGCATTTCACTTCCACAGGTACATCATCTCTAGCAGGTGACATGGGACCTTTTGCTTTGGTTTGGGTGATCTCTATTTCTCGCCTGACCAGCATGGAGTAAGCCAACGCCGCCACCACGGGAAACTCCAACTTTACTGCCTTCACGACCGACGATTCCACCAGCCACCGAGAGTTTCTTCTGCTCCAATTGGATCTGTGGTCTGCTTGGTGCGCGCCGGTTCTGGTGGCGTGGATGTCGATCCACCTCAGTTGCGCTTTTCTACCAGCAAAAAGCACCGCTGCTTCCGACCCGGCACTTCCAGCATTGGTGGCCGTTGCGTTCGACCAGACGAGCCAAACGATCCCGTTGATGGCGTTGAGCTCAAGAGACGATTGTTCTCTGGGCGTTGACGGCGTCTTTTGTTTCATCCTGTACGTTGCCCCTTGGAATATCTCTGGCCCTGGTGGCCCCAAGCGACCCGGTTTGTGTTCGTCACAGCGTCCAGCGCTGTACATCTCGCGTTGGACGTGACGCTTCCGTGCGATCGCAAGTGGATCCAGGCTGGTGACTTTGGTGGCTTGGATTGGCGGTCGTAGTGGTACAAGCCGGTGATGTGGGCGTTGCTCTATGCTCTTTCGCTGTTGGTGTCGTCGATCTCGTCCGGGGCCGTCGTGCTGGCCATCTCCCGCAACAATCTGGTCAAACTCTGCAACTCAGCCGTGATGTTTCTCTTCTTCTTCTTCTTCTTGTACCTCACGTTGTGGTGTTTCTTTCGTGCGCTGTTTTACCTGGTGGTGATCTCCGTCTCGCGAGAAACTCTGGACGACATCGCGCAAATCCACGACAATTTGGTGGACTGGCGCCACTTTGACGCCGTCGGATTACGAAGCATCGCGCACACCACCAAACCAGCCAAGCCGAGCATCTCCATCCTGCTTGTGCTCGGGGATACCATGCTGGTCGCGTGCTCGTTGTGGCTGTTCCCGATGACCCACGAACTGGCCAAACTCGCCACTGCCACCATGGACCGAGGTGCGCTCAAAGAGCAAAAGACCACCAAGCGCTATGGCATTGGCATGCACATGGTGATTGGCGCGTTCTTTGCGTTTGAAGCCGGTTTTGCTATGTATAACGGCGGATATGACTACAAACTCTACAACGTGCTGGTGATTGGCTATTCGGCCCAGTTTCTCGCGCTTTTGTACGCCGCGTTCTCGCTCGTGATGCTGCGGCTCAACGGGAGAAGCACCGAAAACGTCCACGGAAGCTTTGCGCCGTCCCCGCTGTACAACCGCATCATGCGTATCATGATCGTGTACGGTGTGTTTGCGTGCCAGTACCTCGTGCTCTCGATGATCATGTTGTTTGGCAATTTCCATGCACGCGTCAATATCACTTACTTGGGATTCACGACCTTACTGTTCAACAACACAGGCACGGCGTTGTCCATTGTGATGGGTTGCTCCCAGGAATGCTTCGCACGGAAGTTACGACGCTTTCTACCCGAGGAATACACTCAACAGTTCCACGTGGGCGACGAGTTTGCGAGTCGCTACATCAATGTGGCTCCGGAGCGCGATCCGGTGTTTGTATACACGGATATTGAAGCGTCCAGCGCGCTTTGGGCCATTGACAATGGCCAGGTCATGCGCGCGGCCAACGAACTGCACGACGACATTCTCCGGCTCATGCTGCTCAAGTACCACGGCTATGAGATCACGACTTGCGGTGATGCCTTTCAACTGGCATTCCATTGTGTGCAGGACGCGGTGGAGTACTGTTTGGAAGTGCAGAAGCAATTGTTGCGCGCCAAGTGGTCCAAGCGCTTGCAGAAATGTGGTGTGCAATCAGTCAAAAGCGAACGAGTTCGAGGGAAGCTGGTGTTTCGAGGCCTTCGTGTGCGCATGGGGATTCATGACGCGCAAGAACGTGCCGAGGGTGTTTTGGTGTCCAACATCCATCCAGTGACGGGCAAAGTGACCTACACGGGACTGAGCGAAGTCATCGCCAACGAGATTGGTGAACTGGGCCATGGAGGCCAAGTGCTGGTCACGTCGCGTGTGGCCCAGTGGATCCTCAAGAACAAGAACCAATTGGCGATTGGCTGCGATGTGGAATACCTGACGAGACACCACATTGTGCATGTGAACGAACAAGTCGACGTGTATCAAGTCGTCATCCGAGGACTGGAAGCGCGCACGCGGTTGTTCAAACATGAATTGGCGGTCAACGCGTGTCCTCGACTGGTGGTGGCCGTGTGTGCCTAGTCTCTGTTCCTCCTGAAGACACAACATAAACAACCTACGCGCAAGTCGAAGCAGTCGTTATTGTCCAGATACCATGAGGAGGAAGTGGACTGATGCCATCTTTACCAGGTGGCGATGGAGATCGTGTTGTCTCAAGTGTTGTTATACGAGGGCGATTCATTGGGACATTTTGTATTGATTCGGACGTTGAGGATGTAGAACCCGAGAGAGTGTACTACCGCGCGTGCTTGAGAATGTAGAAGATTCTGGTTAACTAATCACCGAGCACGACAAGAAGCTTTTTCAACAGCGCAGCCTGTGGCCATTCCATCCGCCAATGCATACCACACACAGTTGGCAGTTCCGCGACAGTCCTAGACCACATCAACACGCGATACACCCGCAGAATAACCGTTGCTTTCGTCGTGGACTGGCATCCTCTTCAGCGGTGACGGCGCTAGTGTTGGTCGTGATCGTTGTCGCGGTGGGCTGCTGCAGCTGCTGTTGTACTTGATCCTGCGGGTTGAGAAACGTGGTTTGGGCATTTGCCGTGGCCAACGGGTCTTCTTCGTGCTGGCAAATCACTTGTTGCAACGTCTCGAGCGTGGTGTGTTCACCAAAGAGGATTTCTTCGGCGATTTTCTTGTGGAACCGCTGGGAGATGATCCCCTGAAACTGGGTCAACGCCATCGAGTCCATACCCATTTGTTGCAACGGCGCCGTGGTTCGAATCATGTTGCCATCGACATCCAGCAGCACTGCTGCTTCATGTTTGAGAATGGACAGCACGTTTTGAGGAGAAAAATTGCTTTCCTGGATCCCCCGCGCGATCTGCACGTCGTCCTCGGTCGGTTGGGATCGCATCGCCAAGTGGTTGGTGCCACTTGTGGTGGCGGTGGCAGCCTGGTCGGCAGCAGTGTCTTCTCCTCTGTCAACGGCGTCCATCGCGATCATGTCCTCGTTGCGATAGATCTCCTGTAGTTGGTTTTCTTCAAACGCTTTCTTGCATTTGGCGCGGGAGATCTTGCCACTCGTGGTTTTGATAATGGTGCGTTGCTTGATCAGCACCACCATATGCACTTGAACGCCGTGTTGTTGCGCGATTTCACCTCGAATCGCTTGGCACAGACTTGCCTTGTTGGTCAGGTTTTCATCACGAATCTCCGCAAGCACCACCAGTTGTTCTTCATTCGTGACCGCGTGGTTGACACAAAACGCCGCAACACAGCCCGGTCGAATCTCTTGGTGATTGCTCTCTGCTGTCTGCTCGAGGTCCTGCGGGTAATGGTTACGTCCTCGAATGATCAGCAAGTCTTTGATTCTTCCACAAATGAACAACTCGCCGCGATACATCACGCCCATGTCCCCAGTGCGAAGAAACTCCTTGCTGGAATCCTTAGAATCCTTTGTCTTCAACTTTGCGTGGAAAGCTTCTTGCGAGAGCTCCTTCATCTGGAAATACCCGAGCGCTTTGGATTCACTTGCGATCCAGATCTCACCCACTTTGCCCTCGCCGAGTTGTTCACCTGTTTCGCCGTTGACGATGCGCACGTCAATGCCATAGTCCTTGACACTTGGCTTGCCACAACCGATCATTTCTTTGACTTTATCGTTGTTCTTGGTCTTTGGATCATTTGGTACTTCGATCATTTCGTTGGCTTCCTCCAGCTTGCGTTTATCGGCAAACACCCGCAACTGGCCATTGCCACACACAAACACAGTGTGTTCTGCCAGGCCAAAAGTCGGTTTGATCACGTTGTTGCCGAGTCCATAAGGTTCAAATGCGCGGTAAAAGGCATCCATAGCTGCCGAAGTGATGGGTTCAGCGCCGTTGATCATGTGTCGCACACTGGTTAGATCAATCTTCTGGTTGGCATGCGACTTGAGGTCGTTGGCCTTGCGTGCGCACAGCGAATACGCGAAATTCGGCGCCTGCAAATGGGTGGCTTTGTACTTGGAGATCATCTCGATCCACAGCATGGGGCGTCGAATGAACGAAAACGGCGACATGTAGTAGCCTTTGCCACCGTTGAAAATGAGTCCGAGGTACGCGCCGATGAGTCCCATGTCATGGTATTGTGGAAGCCACGAGACGACGACCGTGTCTTTCCCGGCTTTGAGTACCGAGCTGATGGTCTTGAGGTTGTGATTGAGGTTGCCATGCGTGAGCATCACACCCTTCGGCACTGAGGTGGACCCCGAAGTGTACTGGAGAAATGCCACATCGCTGGCTTTTGGCGCAAACCCCTTCATACTCTCCGTAGCAGCAGCGCTCAGCTCTTTGTCGACCAGTAAGTCTTCGACTACGATCCATTGCAGAGCCTCGGGCCATCGAAGAGTTTGGGACCCGCTGCCCATCAACATCTTGCCCAGACTCTGAAATCTCTGCTGCAGCGCGGTCAGTTTCTTGGCCGAATGGTACAAAGCGTTGGTGAGTGCCTTTTGCACTTGGCAGCTCTCACAAATGGCCACAAACATGGTCAGGTCTTTCTGCATGCGGTTCGGATCCGGCGGATACACGGGCACCGCCACGACGCCGACGCGTAGGCAGGCCAGAAACGCCACCACAAAGTCCAATCCCGGTGGGAACACCAGCAGCACACGGTCACCAGGCTTGAGGTCCAGTCTGATGCATTTCATCGAGTGAGTGAGTGACGTTACGAGCCGAGCGTGAGCTGAGCTCCTTGGGAGAACAGTAAACATTTACCCTTTGGGGTGTTGTTGCTTGGAAGCCACGAGAAGCCACGCGAGTTGTTGTACTCTACGATGCAATTGCTACCCACCGACAGCATGCCAACCACATCGTCTTCGTCAGTTTGTGCGTGTGTTGTCATCCTACAAAGCAACAAAAGCAGCAACCCACCCAATCCACTTACCGCGCAGGTGAACGAGGCCTCGACGGCCCCCGAGTCATCCAGAAACGTCAGCATATTCTGATTCTAAACAAAGGGGGGGAAGCCATGCTCGTTTAGACTTGCAAAGAAAGTCACTTGAACTGAGTATACGAGTGCAATTGGGCACCTCCATGCGTGGATCTGCGGCATATTTCGCCAACCTCGTCAGCAATTCGCTTGTTTGCATGCTTGCTTTCTTCCCGTTATTACTACCACGACCACGGTACGACCTCTACGACATGAGATCACAAAACACGACCTGGAACCACACATGAGTCCCAAAACACGGTATTTGGCCGTTGCCAACCCGATCTTGAACGGTCGTGGACTCAGACTCAGACTCAGACCCACCAGTTGATGGGATGGAATAACTTATATATTGTGTGCGCGCTTTAGACCGCGAGCGCTGCCATGGCAGCGCCGACAGACCAATCTCTTCTGGGGGTTTCGAGCCGTTCGTATGCGCAGTCGTCGACGGTGTCGTCCGTGTCCTCTGCGGGTTCTTCTGCTGCTGCGACGAGAACCGACTTGGTCTTGATCGACGGGCGGGGAGGTGGAGGTGGTGGTGGTGACGATGATGATGATGATGATGATGATGATGATGATGAGCATGATGATGAGCATGATGATTGCTCGACCGACATCTCGGGGTTGTGCACCACAATTTGAAGCGCACAGCCAGAATCTCGCCGTCGCAGAGCCCCGAAAAAGCTCTTTCGCGCATCCAAGGGCTCCACCAGCAGCTGGGCCAAGTCGAGTTCCACATCCACCTGGCTCACGTGGTGCTTGCCGACTCGCTCAACTTGCACGGGATAATCAAGCGAGTCCTCGTACGCATTGATCCACTGGGCGACCCGAGAAGTCACCAGAATCTGACCGCCGTGCCCAAGATCCCCCAATTCACTCGCAATAACTTGACTCAGCCCCGTGTACGTCGTCTTGCCCGTCACCGGATGCGCACTGGTGACCAAAGTACCTTCTAGCTCTGGACTTGCATCGTGGATGCCCATGCGCACACGAAGCCCATGAAACAAGGTGCGACCGCGCAACTTTTGCGTCTTGACAGCCGGGTTCCCGCTCGTCAACAGCTCTTTGGGCCATTTTACGTCCAGCAACGTCAACTGCACTTCGACGCAGTATTCGACGGCATCCTTGATCGTGTGAAACGCGAGTTGAAACGCATCTCCGACCGTCGTGATCTCGTACCCATGGTATTTGAAGAGCAGCGAACGCATCACGTCGTCGTGCATCTCGTTGGCCACGCGCATGAGACTCCCATCGCCGATGGCCCAAAGCGAACTGGATGCTTCAATGTCGGTGAACACGAACACGGGATCCTTGATCGGCGGGCGAATGGTCGTGAGCTCCATGGGTTTGCGCGATTGTTCATGGAACCGCTGGACATACTCTTCTGGCAGAAGCGACTGGCAATTGTTCACGATGCATTCCTGGGAACAACCCATCACATACGCCAGTGCCGTGCCGATGGATCGGAACACCAACGAACTCATACCAATGATCACAGGCGGCAACCGATTATCCAGGTTGGGACGCAGCAAAATACCAATGGAAATGAACTGATGTTGCAGTGAAAACACACCAAACACGATGACGAGGTTGCGAAGCCGACGATACAACGGCGACGGCACCATTTCTCCATGCAGACTCTCGTACTTGCGTCCTTTGCATTTGAGAATCACGAGCGCCACGAAGATGTACACGATGCCCAGCAACTGGATGCTCTGCGCGATCACCACCATGGACACCGCCTTTTCGTTGTACCCACCATGGCCAATGGCATTGCAGAGTTGAACCACCAGAAAACCTGCAATCAGCGAGTGGATCACGACGCAGTATCGCCAGATCACGATCCGTTCCTTGACAGCACCTCGGTCCATGGAGATGCGTGCCACTTTGAACAATTCGTGGGCCAAAGGGAACATCCAGATGGAAGTCGCGACAAGTGCCGTGTCGCCAAAGATCATGACCAACGCGACTGGGAATGTGATGGTCTGAGCACTGGCCATGCCTCTGGCACCCATGGCATCCACTTTCTCATTGGAATCGTCGTATTCAACGTGGACTTTGGCCTGGTATTGCTGCATTTGGCCGACCAGCACCAGGCCAAAGAAGATTCCGCGGCACAGACTCCACAAAGTCAAATACACAAAGAAGAAAAACAAAATGAACCGCACGGCCGATCGGAGCAAATTTCCATTCCGATACAACTTGCAAGTGATGCCCAAGGTACAGATGAACGAACAGATCACCGCGAGGAAATACGCGAGGCTCCACGGCTTCATTTTTCGGGTCGAGTATCCCACACTTGTTTTAATCGAGGGCTCGTGGTGGTGGTGGTCGTTGCTTCTGAGTTGTGTACGAGTGAACCAAGCAGAGTGAGCCGTGTGGGCGAGACGCCTCTCTGCGATGCCTGAGGGTCGCGTCGATGCTTTTGGTGGTCAG
Source organism: Paralagenidium karlingii (assembly GCA_027475765.1). NCBI lineage: Eukaryota > Oomycota > Peronosporomycetes > Paralagenidium > Paralagenidium karlingii. The sequence continues at coordinate 16,761 of JAMFLO010000390.1, forward strand.
AAGAATGAGGTAGTTCCTTCTATTTTTTTGGTACAAAGCGTCTTTTGCTAGAGTCGATCGATTGACGAGGCTGCGCGAAAGACAAAGTGAGCCACGGTCGCTACCAGAGGTCGCTGGCTGCTGGGATGCGTGCTTTTCTTCTCTGCTATGGGCCTTATTGGCAATCCCTATAAATACTCAGCACCCTGCCTGGTCACGGTGCTGACCGCAGGGTGCTTTCGGATCCGTTGGACCTTGTCGGAGACGTTGTGCAGAAATTAGATGACGTGAAGAACTCACCCCCGACGGCGTCGTCGAGCTTGTGGTGGATGCTTGGTTTGGAGGTCGTGGAGAGAGCCGTTGAGGCGTTGCGGGGGCAAACGAGCCAAGGTGACAACGACATGACTGGGCACGCACCTACCGTAGCCTCGACGCGTCCTGGCTCCAGTGCTCCGTCTTGCGTTGATTGAATTGCTTTGAACATTTGGCATTCGCGAGATGGGATGGTTGGTTTGACGACTCCAGAGTGGCACAACTGGCTTTGGGGTCCGTCACCAGACAAGAAACCCCACGTCTTGACTCGATGGAGACGAGATGGTCACATACGTCTCGTTGGTTCTGGTCTCAATCGCTTCATCAATGTCTAGTTCCATGGTGGCATCCATGGTACTCAAGGATGATTGATCGACCGTGAAAAACTGTTTCCGCGCCTGCAAAGGTTCCATCACCACCTGAAACAACTCGACGTTCATCTCCAACTGATACAGAGGATGCTGAGCCACTTGCTCAACCGCACACGCGCACACCAAGCAAGACTGCTCTTGGAATTGCACCCACTCGGCGACGCGACCAGTCACCACGATCTGACCTCCGCAACCATAACCACCCACTTCATCAGCGATCGTTTGACTTAGACCCGTGTAGGTCACTTTGCCCGTCACGGGATGCATAGTCACCACTAAAGCACCTTCCGCTTGCTCGTTCGCGTCGTGGATTCCCATGCGAACGCGCAGACCATCGAAAATGCATTTCCCACGAACGCGTTCTCGTCGCGTAGCATCCACACCGCATTCGTGGAGTTCTCTCGGCCATTTCGCGTGCAACAAAGCGAGTTGGACCTCCATGCAGTACTCCACGGCATCCTTGATACTATTAAACGCCAATTGGAATGCATCGCCCACCGTCGTGATCTCGTACCCTCGGTATTTCATCAGCAGCGAGCGCAGAATGTCATCGTGGATCTCGTTGGCGATCCGCATGAGACTTCCGTCGCCGATGGCCCATAATGCAGTGGACGACTCGATGTCGGTGAACACAAACACGGGGTTCTTCTCTGGCGCTGGTACGGACGGCACTTCGACAGTGCGACAATGTGCATGGAAGGCTTCGGTGTAGTCTTTGGGCAGGAATCGATGGCATTTGTTGACAACGAACTCTTGGGAGCAGCCGATGACGAAGGCCAGTGCGAGACCAAGGCATCGATAGAGCAACGTGCTGAGTCCAATCAACGAAGTAGGAAAGACTTGGAGTGAGTGATCCGTGAAGTAGAGCACGGAGACGACATGGTACGGCAGAGAGAACACACTGAAGACGATCACCAGGTTCTTGATGCGACGATACAACGGCGACGGAGCAAACCTGCCATGGACATGTTCAAATTTGCGTCCTTTGTACTTGAGCAAGCTTAGCGAGGCTGCAATGTAGATCAACGCCACCACTTGCGCAAGCTGTACGGTCACCGCCAGAAACAAGGCTTTGCCGTTGTATCCTTCAAAATAGATGGCGTTGGCTACCTGCACGAGTAGAAACCCGAGAACAATCACGTGCACCACCACCGAATAGCGATGAATCATGCGTTTTTCCCGTTCAACGCCGCGATCCATCGAGACTTTGGCCAATAAAAAGAGTTCGCGAATCATCGCAAACAACCACGCCGTCACGGCGATCAGAGCGGTGTCTCCCAGAACAATGGAGGTAGCCATGGCCCAATTGGTGATTGTGCCTGCTTCGAGGATGGTTCGCGTGCCGAGGGCGTCGCTTTGTTCGTTGTCGGTTTTGAGTTGAACAATCGACGGATTGGCCTCATCCACATGGGGCTCATCGTCTTGTGAGTGGTGATGACCCGAGCGTTCTCCTGTGCAAAGGATCCCAAAGAACCACGCACGAAACAGACACCACAGCGCCACGTTGAGGAAAAACATGAAGAACACAAAGCGCAGCGTCGAACGAAACAAATGGCCAGGGCGAAACAACTTGAACGCGATGGAGGCAGCCGCAAGACTGGAGAACACAAGCGCGAGGCAAAACAAAACACTCCATTCTCGCATCCCACAAGAGAAACAGAAAGCCACTAGTGAACACTTCTCTAGCCAAATATGGAAAGTTCCAACGCTTCTGATTGGCGTGAGACGCAGCTAGGGCCCAAGACCTCCATCTGGTGATTCGACTACCAACGGTATAGGAGCCGTCGATGGCGATATCTGACCGTCAGTGTGAATTCAACATGCCACCAGGTGGTGCAGTAGGCCACGTCTTCACACCAACAGTTTGTGTCAAATCCTCCAGATGGAAGCGGAGGTATTCCACCATCTTGTTTATACTCCTGGCTGATCAAGCTCTTGAGTTCTCTGGGTTGGTTGAGGACCAATAGCGTAATGAAGTACTCACAACGTCGCTTGGGCCCATGGAACACCGACAAGCTCGTCCTCTGCTCGCTGGTTTGGCAGTTTTCGCTGACGTTGATCTGATCAATGAATGCTTTGTTGTGTCGTGGAAACTGTCTCCATGCTTGCACGTGTCGATCAACTCGATTCGCGTGTTCGGGTGTCGACCGCGCTCCTTTCCCGCTATTGCGACACGCTTAGCAGCCTCTGACGGCAACAAAATCTTTACCACCACAATCATTATCACCTTTCATTATCGCCTTCCGATTAGGTCGTTGGGTCTTGTGCAACGTCACCGAGTTGGCTAACGGAGACACAGACTCACCGCCACCGAGTTCCTCGACTTGAATAGGTATCACTCAGGCAGCAGCCATGACTCGAGATCGTTTGTGCTGGTGCCGGGTGCAGATTAATGGTCTTGATCATCAAGAAGAACCACCAAACCAGAACTTGGACGTCTCATGCGGTCGGTGAAGCGATGGCCAGATACTTGTCGCCAGTGTACTCACTCAATTTAGCGATCTCTGCCTCAATTGCGATACTCAACGACGACGCTTTGTGAGTGAAAAACTGCTTCCGAGCCTGTAAAGGCCTTAACAACAACTGAGACAACTCGACGTCCATCTCCAATTGCTTCAAGTGGCACTGACCCACCTCTTCCACCTGGAACGCACACACCAACGAGGTTTGTGATTGGGTTTCCCCCCACTCGGCGACTCGTCCAGTCACTATAATCTGACCTCCACAACCATAATCACCCACTTCGTTCGCAATCACCTCACTGAGACCCGTGTAGGTCACTTTGCCCGTCACAGGATGCTCGTTCACCACCAAAGCACCTTCGACTTCCTCGTTTGCGTCGTGGATTCCCATGCGAACGCGTAGACCGTCGAAGATGCATTTCCCACGAACACGTTCGCGTCTCGTGGCTTTTACACCGCACTCGCGAAGTCCTTTGGGCCATTTCGCTGTCAACAGTGTCAGTTGGACCTCCATGCAGTACTCCACGGCATCTTTGATGTTGTCAAACGCCAACTGGAACGCGTCGCCCACTGTCGTGATCTCATAACCCCGATATTTCATCAACAGCGAACGCAAAATGTCGTCGTGCAACTCGTTGGCGATGCGCATGAGACTTCCATCGCCGATGGCCCAGAGCGCACTGGAGGACTCAATGTCAGTGAACACAAACACGGGGTTTTTCTCTGGAGCGTGGATGATCGGTGCTTCCACAGTGTGACTCTGAGCGTCGAAGGCTTGAGTGTACTCGCTGGGAAGAAACCGATGGAAGCTGTCCACCACGAGCTCTTGGGAGCAGCCGATCACAAACGACAGTGCAAGCCCGAGACATCGAAACATGAGCGTGCTGATCCCAATGAACCAGGTCGGAAGTCCGTTGAGCGAGTGGTCGCGCAAGTAAAAGATGGAAATGACTTGGTACTGCAATGAGAACACCGTGAACACGATCATGAGGTTGCGGATGCGGCGGTACAGTGGCGATGGGCAAAAACTCCCATGCACGTGCTCGTACTGGCGACCTTTAAACTTGAGATAGTACAGCGCCACAGTGATGTACATCAACACGATGATCTGCACCAACTGCACAATGACCGCCAAAAACATGACTTTGCCGTTGTATCCGCCGCAATAAATGGTGTTGGCCACTTGCACAATCAAAAACGCGGCGACAATGACGTGAATGATCACCGAGTACCGTCGAATCACTTGTTTTTCTCGTTCTGCGCCTCGATCCATTGCGACTTTGGCCAATAAAAGGAGCTCATGGATCATTGGGAACAACCAGGCCGTCGTAGCGATCAGCGCGGTGTCCCCCAAGACAATCGCGGTGGTCATGGCCCAGTTGGTGATGGTGTCTGCTTCCATGATCGTTCGTGTGCCCAGAGCGTCGTTTCGCTTGTTGAGTTTGAGTTGGTGAAGCGTCAAACGAGCCGGATCAACCTGAGTGTCCTCTGGGTCCTCGTCTTGATCACAATCAAAGATGCTGTCGGCCAGGATGATGCCAAAAAAACACGCGCGAAAAAGACTCCAGAGCGTGAGGTCCACGAAAAACACGAAGAACACAAAGCACAACGTCGAACGAAGCAAATGGCCATTTCGAAACAGTTTGATCGCGATGGAAGCAGCCGTGAGACTGGAGAACACAAGCGCCAGGCAAAACGCCAAGCTCCATTCGCGCATTCCCACCGGAGAACGCAGGAAAAGGCTGCTTGTGATCGCTGCTGGTAGTCTTTCTTGGGATCCCACGTGTGCTGCTCGATCCAAAATTGTGTAAGTGCTCCAAAGCCCTCTTGGAGATGCACCCTTTGAGACGAACCCCAACATCAGCGTTACCATACAAAACTGCCTGTCGGTTCAGATGAAACCAATCAGATATCAGACGCGTTGATCAATCCAGAGATAAAGAGACTGCTCAGAGACCACCATGTGGTGCCAAAGAGACACAGGTGGCGTCACTTGTAGCTACGTGACAAATACACCCAGCAATGAACGCTGCGAGTCACCTCCCGCTCTGGAAGGCGACACAAACGCTTCAAGTTGATGATAAATAAACCTTCTTAAGCACCTTCTTGCACTCACTTGACCACTTTTGCACTTTGAACAGTGCCTTGCGCAGCTGCTTCACACAAATCGACGAGATGATACGCGTGGTCCACTTGATCAACGCCAACCTGCTCTGCTTCCTCGTTGTCGACTACGAGTTCAAGGCTACCAGAAGTCGCCGACGACACTTTACGCACGAAAAACCGCTTTCGTGCCTGCAAAGGTTCCACCAACAACTGGAACAACTCGACTTCCATGTCCAGTTGACAAAGACGGTGACGCCCCACTTCTTCCACCTTGTATATGTACATCAACGACTTCTTCTTCTTCATCTCCTCCTGCTGCTGGGGTTCTTGGTTCTTCAGCCATTCGGCGACTCGTCCAGTCACTATAATCTGACCTCCACAACCATAATCACCCACTTCGTTCGCAATCACCTCACTGAGACCCGTGTAGGTCACTTTGCCCGTCACAGGATGCTCGTTCACCACCAAAGCACCTTCGACTTCCTCGTTTGCGTCGTGGATTCCCATGCGAACGCGTAGACCGTCGAAGATGCATTTCCCACGAACACGTTCGCGTCTCGTGGCTTTTACACCGCACTCGCGAAGTCCTTTGGGCCATTTCGCTGTCAACAGTGTCAGTTGGACCTCCATGCAGTACTCCACGGCATCTTTGATGTTGTCAAACGCCAACTGGAACGCGTCGCCCACTGTCGTGATCTCATAACCCCGATATTTCATCAACAGCGAACGCAAAATGTCGTCGTGCAACTCGTTGGCGATGCGCATGAGACTTCCATCGCCGATGGCCCAGAGCGCACTGGAGGACTCAATGTCAGTGAACACAAACACGGGGTTTTTCTCTGGCGGCGGCGCGGAAGGCACTTCAACGGTCATACAGTCGATTTTGAACGCTTCCGTGTATTCTTTGGGCAAAAAGCGATGAAAATTGTGCACCACGAACTCTTGCGAACAGCCGATCACAAACGCCAGCGCAAGGCCGATGGATCGGAACAGCAGCGTGCTGATGCCAATCAACCAGGTCGGCAACAAGTCCAAGTCGCCGCACATGTGGATGATCGAGATGACCTGGTATTGCAGGGAGAAGACACTGAACACGATCATGAGGTTTTTGATGCGCAGGTACAACGGCGACGGCACCATTCGGCCATGTACATGCTCGTATTCCCTGCCTTTCCACTTGAGCAAGACCAACGCGCCAGTGATGTACACCAGTCCAACCACTTGCATGCATTGGCCCAGAATGGCCAAATACATGGTCTTGCCGTCGTAGCCGCCATTACCAATGGTATCCACGGTTTGCACGATCAAAAAGCTGACGACAATGGTGTGCACCACGAGGAAATAGCGTCGAATGGCCAGTTTTTCGCCGCGTTCGCCACGGTCCATCCAGACCCGTGCCAGCAAAAACAGTTCATGGGTCATCGGGAACAACCAGGCCGTGGTGCCGATCAAAAAGGTGTCGCCGAGGATCAACACGACCGAGAGGGGCCAACTGGTGATGGTATCGGCATCGGCAATGGCACGCATGCCCATGGCGTCGTATCGCTGTTCTTGTCGGAGTTGGTGCAAAGTGTTTTCGCCCAGCAACTCGGTTGTCGCCGAAGAAGACGCCGACGACGTCGACGAACTGGTGGAACAATGCGCCAGCAATGCCACAAAGAACACAAAGCGACACAAACTCCAGAGCGTGGCATAGCTGAAGAAGCAAAACAAAATGAATCGAAGCGCCGAGAGTTGCAAGTTGCCATTGCGAAACAATTTCCACACGATGGCCAACGTTGCAAGCCACGACGCACCCAACGCGAGACAAAATGCTACACTCCACTGCTGCATGATGGGGGGGGGGACAATGAAGACGTTCACACACCAAAGAGAACTGAACGCGAAGAAGAAGAACAAGAAGAAGAAGAAGACGCTGGCTCACACGATGAGGAGGAGGAGGAAGAAGAAGAAGCCACGACGACGAGACAAGTCACGAGGAGACCGAGCAAAAGAGGTCGCAGCAGAGGTAGAGTCCCAAGTGCTGTAAAGCAGGTTGGTGGCTTGCTCGTTCACACAAAAGGACCTCCGAGCTCCAAACGCTGCTGAGAGAAACACGCCGAGTCCGCGTAGAAACGGGGCCGGCGCTTGCGACGCTTTTGGCGCACCAAAATGTCGCGCGAATGGTCCTGTCTTTATGGCTGCACGTGAGTTCAACTCACTGCAACCACTGGAGCTCTCACTCGACCTCGGACCCAGCTGGATGGCAGGATGGATGGATGGATGGATGGTTGTCTTGGAGAAGAGGAGAATCGCCAGTGGAGGCGCAGAGAGAGAGAGAGAGAGAGAGGAAGAAGCCAAAGGACCAGTCAACTGGATGGGTCACACTCTTCTTCTTCTTGTTTGAAAGGGTGGAGGGTGTGACATGACACCTCCCCCATGAGACGAAAATGGAAGCCAAGCCAAGTGACTGGACTGAACTGAACTGGATGGGCGGTCCAGAGGTGGGTGGGGTGGCCTGATAGAGAGCAATAGATGAAAGATGGGTGTACTACTACTAGACGACGTCCCACTGCTCCTCCATTGGTGCTGCTTCTGCCTTTGGGGCTCATTTGGTCAAGAGTACACTAGTTGTTGTAGTAGTATCTTGACAGGATATGATGAATCAAGGGGCCTATTCCTTCACATGGAACCCACGCCAAGTCACGTGATCCAAAGCATGCACTGCGCTTGTTTCCTCCCACCAGCTGCCAGTCGAGTGGAGTGAGTCACTTGTGAAGCAAGTTGAACAAGTCTCTCACCCACCCACCCAAGATGAAGGCAACAGAAGAGCTCAGCAGATGGTTTGGGCTAGTGCAAATGATCGTCACCTCTACGACGACATGTTCTCAAGCTCATGTTGACCACCCAACGATGGCCACCCATGCAACCTTGAAGATGGATGAGGTCGCGTCGAGACGATCGAGATGGATCCCCGTGCACACTGACGCAAGAAAGCATGTTGCGGTGGTGAACTGGTGTTTGCCTGCGCTTGGTATGATAATTTACATGCTATTCGACTATCTTTTGTTCCCGACTATTCTACTACTGCTACTTCCTCTACTGCTATTGCTACATGTACTGCTACCTTCTTGTTCTTATTTGACTGCGACAGACTACATTGACGTCTTCATGGTAGTATCGCAACTACTCGTTCGACTGTGTGCATCGTCAGCCAGCGCCAGATACGCCATGTCGTCGTGGGAATCGCTTTCGCTTGCTGGGTCGTCACGAAGCACTCGCGTGGGTGGGTGGGAGGTGACACTGAGCTTGTTCTTCTTCTTGTCGATACTCTCGTCGCACGACTCGACGCAAATGCTGAACAAACTTGCGGCCTTGAACCGCAGCGGGCCGAAAAACCGCTTGCGTGCTTTCAAAAGGGCCGGAAGCAAGTGATACACCTCAACGTCCACACCCATTTGGCTCAGGTGGTGCACCCCACGATCTTCGACGCTGAACTCGTAGCGCAACACACCATGTTGCGACTTGAGCCAATGGGCAATGCGAGATGTGACCACAATCTGACCGCCGTGGCCAATATCGCCGACTTCATTCGCGATCACTTCACTGAGCCCGGTATACGTGGTCTTGCCAGTGACTGGATGCGTGCAGGTCACCAACGATCCTTCTGTTTGCTCTTGGGCATCGTGAATGCCCATGCGAACGCGCAAGCCCTTGAAAACCAGTCTGCCCCGTACACGTTCTTTTTTGACCGACGCAATGCCGCATTTCCCCAGTTTCTTGGGCCATTTGGCTTTCAACAACTGAAGTTGCGCTTCGATGCAATACTCCACAGCGTCTTTCATGGTCGCAAATGCCAACTGAAAGGCATCGCCTACGGTCGTGATCTCGTAACCTCGGTATTTCATCAACAGCGACCGCAAGATGTCGTCGTGTAATTCGTTGGCGGCACGCATGAAATTTCCATCGTCGATGGCCCACAAAGCACTGGAGGACTCGATGTCGGTAAACACAAACACTGGATTATGCTTTGGCGCCACCACAATCGGAATCTCGGGCCCACCTCGACAACAACCTCCACCACCATTACCACCACCACCACCATGACCAAAACCACCACTGGTGGAGTTGTGGGCCTGTAATGGACAATCAAATTGGTCCGCATATTCCTTTGGGATGAATGGACGGAAAGAATACACAAAACACTCTTGGGAGCAACCCATCACAAAGGCCAACGCCATGCCCAAACATCGAAACAAAAGTGTACTGGAACCAGTCAGCCAGATCGGCGCCATGCACAGGTCTTTGTGCACCAGCATGTAGTAAATCGAGCTCACTTGATACTGCAGCGAGCACACACTGAACACCACCATCAACCGCTTGATGCGCACATACAACGGAGACGGTCGAAATTCCCCATGCACGTTTTCCACTTGTCTTCCCTTGCATTTGAGACACACAATCGAGCACGCGATCAGCACCAACGCGAGCAATTGGGTACATTGGATCAGTGTCGCCACCACCAGTGTTTTGTCATTGTAGCCGTCGTTGGCTACAATGTTCCAGCTCTGCAGCGCCATGAAGAGCAACAACACCACGTGAACGCCCAAGAAATAGCGGCGTACCATCACTTGTTCGCGCTGAACGCCTCGATCCATGGTTGCTTTGGCCAAGTGAAACAACTCATAGGTCATCGGGAACAACCACAGTGTCATGCTCATCAACGCTACATCACCCGCCAAAACCGTCACAATCAAGCGCCAGTCGGTGATGGTCTGTGCACCGGCGATGCCGCGCATGCCCATGGCATCAAACCGTTCTTGTTCCTCCTGCAAAAGCTTTGCGTCCAATTCACTGGCCGGCATCAACGGAAGCGGCTGCAACTTGAGTCCCAGCAGCAGCAACACGTAAAACAGTCCTCGAAGCCAACACCAAAAGCCTGCCGAGCCAAAAAACATCAACAACACAAACTGCACCGCCGAATGATGCCATTGGCGTCGCGGAGATCCTCGTGACAGCGGTGGCATGGAAGTTCCCTCTCGTGGACGCGCTGCTTCGGTGTCGATTGGATCAGGTGCATTGGTCGGACACGACGATTGGACTACCACCCCCGTGGATGGCCCAGAAGCAGAAGAAGCAGAAGAAGCAGAAGAAGCAGAAGCAGAAGACGTTCGCGAGAGCTTCCAGACGATCCAAAAGCACGACAGACACGACCCCAGCGACGCGATCAAATACGCCACACTCCACTCCCCCATGCTATACGATGCTGCAGTGTACTCGATGTACTCGACCCACGTGCGCACTCGATTTGCTTGGCCTCGTTCTCGTGGGCGCTTGTCGCGACGAAAATGTTTGTCACAACCAGCGACAACCCTAACTGATAGTATAACAACCCGCCTGGACTGGTTCTTAACGGGTTTCGTCCAAAGGTCACCACTGGTACCGTACCAGTTGCGACTCAGTTCATAATGAAACGGACGCCCGCCTGCCTGCCTGCCGGCCTGCGGCGATGGCAGCCCAAAGCTGACAAGTCGCAAGCTCGCAGTTGTAGCAGGGCTTTTCGCTTGGAAGAATAGCAACCCTGCGGGGTTATTATTAGGCCCCGATTGCTGGGGTTCCACCGGGTGCGTCCACCAGGAGTTCCAAGCATTTCCTCAAGTAGGATTACTGACAGACGATGGCGAACGAACCCCATTTTGACTGTCCTAGCCGATTCGGCCAGAGCAGAGTGGGCCGCAAGTTCCTGTGGCATTTGTTGTTGCTATGGTGGTCGATCATGACCCAAGCCGACGCATATCCCATCAACCATTTCATTGGCACGTGTTTGACTGACGACTGGGTACACGACATGGAGCGAAAGCTTGACATCAATGCCTCCGAACGAGACGAAACTGGCCGAAGCAAATACCCGTTTCTTCGCAAAGCGCTTCCCAACAGCCAACTCCACCCACGCTTTCGCGTAAGTACTGCCCACTCACACTGCTTTTGAGCCCAAATATCTATTGAAAGGCGGCTTGCTGGGGCAACATAATAGATTGATGATCCTCGTACAGCGACGCCATTTGTCTATGACGCGACATGCATTGAGCCAAATAGCATCGCGGTGGGAGCCACCGGAAAAGCATTTGCGAACAACACGGTCATCGACAAGGGCCAGTTCAATGGGAGTCTTGTAGTGCAACTGGATGGATGGATGAGCCAAGGGCTAACGAGTGCAGTGCTCTACATTTTGGCCGGCGAAGTGGTGCGTTTGATGTGACTGTTGCTGTGGCTGGAATTGGATTCTGCTCACACGGGCCCTTGCCATAACTTGCCAGCTCGGGTACGCCATCTCGGAACACTGGCCCACCAATTACGCATTGATGACCGAACGCATGTCGTCGGTGGGCCGTGGCATCTGCAATCCTGTGCACGTCGACATGGAAGTCACTACCACAGGACTTGAAAAAGCACTCGCTGCATACTCGAATGAATCCTATCGAGTTGGCACAGTCGGGTACATTGGCGGAGCAGGTGTTTACACCAACGCAGACCTGGTTCGTGATGGCCAAAATGCGTCCAAATTCACCAACTTGTTCAGCGCCGACTTTTGGAAAGACTACAAATACAGTGAGGAGCTCATCAGCATGTTCCCGACTTCCACACTGTGGAACAATCCCAAATTCTGGCCACCGGCGGATAAAACAGCCTGTCCGGACGGTGACATGGGCTGCAAAGACTTTTGTTCCAAGTCGTACGCGTGCACACTTCGCGAACAAGCTGGCAAACAGTGCATGGTCGTGGTCATGGGGTGGTCAACGCAGCAAAGTGGGTACATCCAGGCCATGTTTGCTAACAATGGCATTCCGGCGTATTTCTGCTTTGTCGGCAAGAACCAGGACACCTATTATGCTGCCGGGTTGGTGCTGAGCCACGTGCCAGTGCTCTATCTCGGGTTCAAACTCAGTGGCACCATGAATCGGTACCGAACGCTCTTCACCAAAGTTTTTTTCCCATACCCGACACCGGAACAAATCGCCATGAACACTGGCACATTCGGAGAGAAAGGTTATGGCAATCCCACCACCAACCCGGTCAGCGTGGATCTGCCAGACGAGTACTTGTCCAAGTATGCGTCTTCCGTGTTGCTCAATTACCCACCCATCTCGTCGCTGGTGAGTCGATTAAACCTCGATCAGTCCGATATTTATGAACTGGAGAACAACTACGAAGCGTTTGCATCGTCGGATGCTCGTGAAAAAGTCTGGGTTGGCGCGTGCAACTGGGTGAAAAAGCACTACAACAAGTGGAACCAATGGCTGAGTCCGTTCCCATTGTGCACCACAGAGGATTTGCAGGTCTCGTGCAAACAGCTCACCCTTCCGGATGTTTCGACTCATCCGGTCTCACAGATTGCTTTTTCTTGGAGGAATCCCAACCCCGAAGATGCCACGGCTCCTTTTGCATGCGATGGAGGGATCGTTTCGTTACCAGATCCCGTCGTTTTTCACTTTTCGTGTGACCAATTGGCCAACCAATCGACTTTGTGGTTTCTGAGTCGGCCAAAATGCGATGCCCACTTCTTTGATGGGCGCGTGAGCGAATGCGACACCCATGGCAGGCGAACGATTCATTACGAATGGTCTCTTCCCCAGGCGAACAACTCGTTGCTCTCGTTGGAATGCGATGGCGAGCTTCCACTGGACGACCAAATCGACTGTGACTACTTGCCGTTCAACTCCACCATTTACATCGTGCAGGTGATTGTCGTCAGTCTCGTCGTGTGCATCTATCTCGTCTTGGCAGCCATCGTCCATCGTTTTCGAAACTCGAGCATCATCAGGAACGCGCAATACACTGTGCTGCAGCTGATCCTCGTCGGTGGCCTGCTCATGGTTTTGTTGGTGGTCGTTCAAGGAGGGAAACCGTCGAACGCAATGTGTGGCTTGCGAACGTCCTTGACAGTGCTCGGAATCACCTTCTTGATCGGACCACTGCTGGTCAAGTCGTACATGACGTACAACCTGTCTTTGCTCAAACGGGACCAGCGAGTGAACACCTTTCCGTACGTTCGACGACAGGCGCACCAGTGGTTTGGCAAAATGCTGTTCATCGATCTCATGCTGCTGGTCTGCTGGTATGCAGTTGCTTTTCCAAAGCCCTCACTCGAAAACAACGTACAATACAGC